>CM076569.1:538229353-538398536 GCA_034641835.2 Pinus albicaulis | reverse complement strand
AGGTCGACAGTTCTCTCCCATTGATTTTAGGATATAGTTTAGTTGTCTGTCTTGAGTTTTTGTTGTTAAGAAGTTTAAACAATAACTGAATATTTCATTTATTTTTTATATTTACTCTTCTATCTGAGTAGATTTCATTCATGCAAAATATTTACTTCTATAATGGTTTACTATTTTCAATAGCAAGTTTTCTTTCACTTTTCTCGTATACTACAATAACTTCTATATTTTACCATAGTCACCACAAGGTTTGTTTTAATTTATAAAACATAGTATACTGGTTCTTTTCCCTTTTCTCTAAGAACAACTACCTACTATATTTCATCAATAGCAATCTTTCCTTTTATTTTCACAGTAAACCAACTCAGATACACAGTAAAAGTTTTCACAATAAATCATTGACCTTGTAAATGTCTTGAATTAATCATAAAGGTACACAGACTCAATCTCATTCAATTCATGCTTTCATAACAATTTATTTACGGTCTTTGCTTCCAACGAAGCACGTTTCCTGTGGAACATATTTACTAAAAATCAGTTCCTATTTTAAGTTTACTAAATACTCGGAAATTTATCTAAATTTGCAGTTCGTTGTTGATGTCCACCCAACCATCAAGAGAGGCAATTACGTCCTTCCCTTTCCCTCGTGCTTCACGCCTGAAAGGCACAGGTTGACAGTTGTTGAGGAGGTAAATCCCCTCTGCGGACAGAGGCGATCCCTACTAGCCCAGCAGGGGTCTAGCAACAATCAAACAATGTTATGACGCAAGCTCCTAGTTACGAATGGAAAGACTAAGAATAGAAGCCTACCTGGATTCCAACGCTATAATCTGAAGAAGAAGCGTCCCCGTTCTTCAGCCCCGGCAGATCACAATCCCTCCATGATCTCCGCGGATGAACACCTGCACATGGAAAAAACGAACAGATACAAGCATAGAAACCAGCATACGTAACTAAACATCAGTCAGAAAAGATGTTACTCGCATTAACATGATGGAAAACGGAGTGGAACCATAATCATAATCATCTATTAAATAATGAACGAAGAAATATTACAACCAAGTTCTGACGTCGCGGTCTCCTTCAGACGGGTCTCCGGTCGTCCATGTCTCGCAAAGCTCGCCAAGGAAAGGGAAAACCTCTCCGGAGTCTCTCGACAATGGTCTCCTTACTTGAGTCGGCCTTAAGGGAAAGAGAGGATTCTTTACAGCACAAAGGCTCTTGGGAATATGGAGATTCAAATCTTAGGCACTTCAAGACTAGCTTGCCATGGGATTGAGCAGGCTTTTATAGATGGGGAAGGAGGGAGTTGGGATCCCTATTATTATGGGATTGGCCCTATCAACAAGGAAGGTTCCATGGGAGGTGGCAAAACCACTTCCCTTCCATAGATCTCCCGCAGCCAAACCTCCCAACTCAAGATAGGCAATGGTTTCTGAGTTTGTTGAAACTCAACTTCCGCCATCTTTATTTAAAAAACACTCCTTAAATTGGCTGGCGCGACTACTGCTCTGGGACAGAGCGCCAGTTGGCGCAGCCTCTTTGCAGGATTTTCCCCATTGGCGCGAGTGCTGAACTGTCTGCCCGCGCCAATGCAAAAAGGGATGTTTTTCATGATTTTTGCGAGGAGATGTCTTTAGGGCAAATGAAGCTCATGCTTAGAGAAATGCATTGATGATGTTTTCAAGGCATGACAATGTTCACAGGTCACAAAATGGGTCCTCCATTGTGCGGGACGGGGAATGGTAGGGACGGTGACAAATTACTGTGTAACAGATGCCCCCTAAAGTATGAGGCTCGAGAGAGAGAGGGGTGAAATGCTTTACGAGAACATGTTCAACTGAAGGCCCGCCGTCGGAAAACCTGCGCAGAAAGATACAAATGATATCTCAAGTACATGATGTATAAGTGGCATGGACGCAGCCATCTGAAACAGAGTATGCTATAATCCGGATCCAGGGTATGGGCACAGCCATCCGACTAAGATCAAACCAATAGACTCAGGTATGGTCGCAGCCATCCAATCAGTGAGTCATGTACATAATAATAATAATCCACAATGTGACTTTGGATTCTTAGATTCAATCAGAGTCATAGCTCCACTTCGGCCAACAAAGTGAGTTCAAGCATGTGAATATGTGAGCGAGTTGAACATGCAGAAACATCGTCGATTACCCGGCCCGATGATAGGAAATTGCATTAAGCAGGCCAGCGAGAGAAACCACCAATAATGACAATGGTCCTCAAGGTACTACATGTACAATCTACGGCGTGCGAATAAATGAGTTGACGTCGAACACCCGCAGAATCACTCGATCGGAGGTCAATAATGTAAACCTCACGTCGAATGCAACGAACCTGCCATGAGGCATGCAAGCTCCAAGGTACCATTAGGAGTCTCTAGACCAACTTCCTGGATAATGAGTTGAAGTCGACAGGAAGTGACCTTGATCGAAGGTGGGCCATAATGATTCCCACATCATCGACACGAGACAGAGGAACATAATGTTTTGTTGTGAATTAAGACCATATGAGAAACAGAGGAAGGTTGATATTTGCAGAGGCCAACTTCTCTTGAACATATGAATGGCACGACAATGGACTTGGCAGTATTTGACATCAACGGATCAAAGGTCATGGCGACGAGGCAGTGAACAGATGAGAGGTCAAAAGAGATTACCCAAACCCATGGAAGCAAAGTGAAGCAGTGAGATGAGATGTCCCCAACCCGACACGAATGCAGACAAGTGCCATGTTCAAGAGCGACATACTGCCGACGACAACGACGATGGTTCCATTTTCCCCACCATTTCGGTGAGTACCTCTTTATTTTTACACAAGCTTGAAGAGGATACCATATGCTTGTCATATAAATCCGCCCTTCGGGCGAATCCATCCTAGTGCATTTAACGAGTCCTAGGAAGGAGGAACTCGGAGAACGTCATTTAGACTAGACCCGATGTCATCAGGGTTTAACGAGTCTGACAAAGGAAGAACTCGGCGTCTTTTCATGTTTAGAGAGTTTGAAAAGACAACAGAAAAGAAAACTCCACAGGTCCCTTTTCGTAAATAGTTTCCCAGATCCGAAAAGGTAGAAAACAATATCCGGGAAAACCTCCTAGTCGCGATAGGCTAGGGTATTCCTTTTTCGTAATCAATCCATCCCAGCCCGAAAAAGGGTTAAACTTATACTAGGTGGATGTCGATTCGTGTCCATTTTAACGAGATCGAAACGACAAGGGCCTCGGCAATATTTTCATATTTAGAGAGTCAGAAAAGAGCTGAAAGATGACTCCAAAGTGACTTTTTCGTGTATTTACCGAGTCCGAAAAAGTATAAAATACAACTCGCTTCCATCTTTTAAGTCACAAAAACCTGCTGCTGCACATACCAAGCAAGCGTAAAATCCATTTTCGACATAACATATGCAAATATTTGATAAAAATAACTTTTAAAACTCATTTAACGTCGAAAAAGTTATAAATATGTCAAATTGGTAAAAACAAAATTACTTTTTACTATTTACCTTGGTGGAAAGCAACAATGGTCCTTTTGGAGCAGAAACTTCTGACGGTGATTGCGACCAATCCAGTTAACCATTCAGCTTCTCGTCTGTCACAGGTAAGAGGCGCTCTTTTGCTCTTCATTTTCATTCATTTTTTAATAGCTTTCCCTTAAAAATCAGTTCTGTGTGGTCATTTTTAGAATTTTAGGGCTGCGCCCATTGGCGCGGGTATCGGGCACGAACCCGCGCCAATGAGCTCTTTTTTACAAAGGGCTCATGCCACATGGCGCGTCTTTTCGCAAAACAGCCGCGCCAGCGGCCGAACCTTAAATTTCGCCCAAAATTTCGACATTTAGACCAAATTGCTTGGAATTTGAAGCTCATCAAAGATCTAACTAAGGGTTTTTGACCATGTGAATGCAGATAATCACTCAAAATGGCAATCGAATGGAAGGAACGAGAGCACGGAGAAGAGGATGAATAGGCCATGCAAAGCCAAGCTTGCATGAATGCACTTAGAGACTGTGGATTGAAAAATTTCTTCCTCACGCCATGTTTACGAGCTCAGCCCGAGCTCCTCCAATATCTAATCAGCATCTGGGATGAAAATGAACAGGAGTTCAGGTTACGAGACCAGGTGTTAGAACTGGAGGTCACCGATGTTTATTTCATCACTGGATTGTCCCGCAGAGGTCCAATCCCTGTACTGACTGGAAGCAGACCATCTGGGGAAAAGATGGAAGAAGTAATGGCACGGGTGTGCCGAGGGGCACAAACAGGATCAGGAAGCAAGAAGGTGGATATCCACACTATTACTGATCTAGCACTGAGAGTAGTTCTCCATACCATTACGTGGGCTGCTGGGTCACAAGCTCCACACGAGGCCACGAAGACTCAACTCCTGCTGGCCTCAGAATGCATGAGTCCCTTACTGTTCAACTGGGCAGAAGCAGTAACTATCAACATGAAAAGGCAGCTCACAAGGTGCAAACAGGGGAAACTGAAATAGTTCGGTTATGGTTCCATCTTGGTATCGTTCATTTTGGAATGCATACCAATCTTCCAGGGCCAAGGAGCCGCAGTGGCGAGTCTGATACCACGAGAGCCACGAATGGTTCGCTGGGCAGCATTGATGCCCAGATCTGGGGGTGGCCAACAGATGTCTTGGAGGCCAGAGTTTTTTAGGTGGTTACGGTGCCAGCTGATCGTCGTGGAAGACTGGCCCTATTCGAGAACTGACTTTACTGGGGACCCATATCTCCCATTACCAGAAGGAGATGACTGGGACGAGGAGCTGGGTAAGACCTCATATTTTTGATTTTATGTTTATATGTTTTTTTTTGTTAATACACATTTGTCTTAATACAATTATATATGCATGCAGATGTAGGACCCGAGAGACCAGTCGGGATGTCTCCAATCTCCCGGAGGAGGACGGCTTCGCCGGGAGGAAGTAGGCGATCCCGAACAAACTAAGTTGGGATCAGACTATGTCATATGATGGCATACGGCATCACACGGTGGGAGTTCCGAGTCGGATCCACCAAATCCTGAGGCGCCTAGTGCATGCAATGACGTGCTATCATGAGCACCATGCAGATTAGTCCTTAGGATTTATACCACACCTATTTTTGAGAGACATAGTGTCTCAGGATGTACTAAGATGATTATGTATATTTTTTGAGTTTTATGTGACACACTCTATGTAAACATTTCGATATCTATATATATACATATCTATTTCTGGATGAGTCTTTCTTTACATGTGATGATGATTTATAAATTGCGCAAATGTCTTTCTAATACCAAATTTGCTACTGCATCTGTTAATGTATTCAAATGCCTGGGTATATGATGATATGTAATGTAGTCAAAATTCCTTTCCAGTAATCGAATACGCAAATACAGACGTAAGATGGATGGGTTTCTTACCGAATAGTGTCCGTTCAGTTGTAACACTACAAGTTGTGAATCTAGGTACACGAGCAATTCACGGATACCAAGGTTTACTGCCTCGGTTAATAATTCCAACACGGCACTATATTCCGCGATATTGTTCGTGGTACGTCCTAAACACACACCTTGTAGGTCAATCAACTCACCAGCAGGATCGTAGATTACCCAGGCTGCGGAAGACAGATTCCTGGTACTGCAGGAGGCACCATCCGCGAAACCAACAAATGGATGAATAGACATCTGCACAACCAGGAAGACCCGATCAGCAGAAAGATGTTTACAAAGCACACCACACTATGCACACAAATGACAATCACACACCTATGTACACACACCACACCAAGAAATCACTTCAGGCCTAGTCCTTTTTAAGGTACAGCCCATTTCTGGGCTGCGCCAGTAGAACTCCTTCGTAATCTATAAGCTCGTAGGCCCCATTTTTCAAAACGCGCTTTACTATATAGGGACCGTGCCACATAGGCTGGAGTTTACCGGCTCCAAGCTTATCATGTGCCTGATCGTACAAGAGGACGAGGTCTCCTTCAATGAAAGAACGAGGAGAAACAGATTGATCAAAATGAGATTTGACCCTCTTCTTTTGTGCTTCGATGATCAAAGCAGCTATTCGACGGGTTTCATCCAACCGTTCGAGATACAGAAGACGTTCTTCCTCAGGAGAGGTATCCGGTAAGAGCTCCACAACTAATTTAAGCGAAGGAATTTCACATTCAACCGGCAGAGTAGCTTCCAGACCGTACACCAATTGGAATGGCGTGAATCCGGTTGCACTCTTAGCAGATGTTCGGTATGCCCAGAGAGCTGAGAACAGTTGGAGATGCCAATTGGATTTATGAATCCCAACTGTTCGCTGAAGCATGGTGACCAAAACCTTGTTCACCACTTCAACCTGACCATTCGCTTGAGGGTAGTATGGTGTTGAGCTGTCGTGACGCAAGCCCAACGTTGAAGTCAGCTCCGTCATCATGTAATCACGGAAATGAGTACCATGATTAGTGACGATGGCTTGAGGAACCCCGAATCGTGCAATAACGTGGTTGAATATAAATGAAGCAGTCGTTTTCCCGTCAGCAGCTAGTGTAGGCATCGCCTCGGCTCATTTAGTGAAGTAGTCGACGACGACAATGATATACGCATGCCCCCCGGCCGAGTGAGGGTTGCACGTCATAAAATCCACGCCCCATTTCGCAAAAGGGCTGACGGTAATAACGGGATGCAAAGGCAATGGCGGCGCACGCATCTTGCGCTGAAAAACCTGGCATGGATGACATTTTCGGACTGCATTGATACAATCCTTGAATATGGAAGGCCAGAAATAACCTGCCCGCAGAATCTTCTGGGCAGTAGCATACCCGGACATGTGTCCGCCACAGGCGCCACTGTGGCAGTCATTCAAGACTTTCTCAGCCTCTTCCAAGGTAAGGCATCGTCGGAGCACCGAATCTACTCCAATACGATATAAGGTATCTCCTACGATACGGTAGGGTTGGGACTGGTGCCGAATCCGACAGCGGGCAGCTTTATCCAACTCAGACCGAAATGTCACGGTCTGAAGATACACTATGATGTCACTGTACCAAGGATCACGAGTATCAATAAGAAACAACGTTTCGTCCGGTATATGATCTTCTGAGTGTGAAGGAACAGAGTCTGTAGGGAGAGAACATATCAAATCCGCGAAGACCAGTGATTTAGTTGACTTGGCAGTGGTGAACTCCAAGTCAAAATCCTGCAGGATGACGATCCATTTGGAGTACTTGCCCCCTAGTAATTGTCTAGAAAGAATATACGTCATAGGGTTGCAGTCTGAAACCACTGTTATCGTGCGCAAAAGGATGTAATGGCGAAAGCATTGTACGGCGTGTACTGCTGCTAAGGCCAACTTCTCGACATGTGCATAACGTGTTTCGGGGTCGAGAAGGTTCCAAGACAGGTAATAAACAACATGTTCATCACCGTTATCGTCATCCTGCACCAAGACCATGGCGATGGTGCTAAATGCGGCGGCTAGATACAAAGTGAAGTCGCGGTGGTAGTCCGGAGGACGAAGCAACGGAGCATTGACTAGCAATGTCTTCAGCTTCTCAAAGGATTCCTGAGCAATTTCGTCCTAGTGAAAGGGAACATTCTGCTTTAACAAACGAGTGAATCCTTTGGCCACCTCGGCATAATTCGGGATAAAGCGCCTAAGAAAATTTGCTTTCCCTTGTAGACTCTGTAACTGATACAGGGAGGAGGGTGATGGGAGATTTACTATGGCCTCAACCTTTAGAGGGTCAAGGCGAATTCCGTCTTTCGAGACTATAAAGCCTAAAAGACGGCCAGAATCAACGCAGAAGACACACTTATGAGGATTGAGCCTGATATTGTAGCGTCTGTAATGAAGAAATATCTGGCGAAGATGCTCGGGATGGTCCTCTCGCTTACCCGAATGGGCTGGCAAGTCGTCCAGATAAGGCTGGACAATATGGCGAATGTCATGAAAAGCGTAGGACATCGCACGCTGAAACGTGGCGCCAACGTTATTTAAGCCGAACGGGAGTTTTTTGTACGCGAAAGTGCCCCACGGACAGATGAATGTGGTCTTATGTTGATCCTCAGGTGCAATATTGATCTGGTTATAACCTGAGAAACCGTCCATTAAGGAATAGATCTCACTCCCGGCACATTCGTCGATGATCTGGTCGATAAACGGAGTGGGATAATTATCCTTAGGACAGGCGTGATTGATATCGCGATAATCCACACAGACTCGAATTGTACCCTGCTTTTTATCGACAGGGACAATATTGGACACCCATTCTGTAAGGGGGATAGGATAAATAAAACCCGCGTTCAGAAGTTTTTCAACTTCTGCCTTGATAGCGGCGGCTTTTCGAGGATGCATGGGACGTAAGCGTTGGCGCACGGGTTTCGCACCTGGATAGGTTGGAATCTCGTGCACGACAATACTAGGATCAATTCCCGGCATTTCCTCGTAAGACCATGCGAAAACATCTCTGAATTCTTTGAAAAGCTCGGTATAGACTTGAATCTCCTCGGGAGAGCAAGTCACACCCACATGAATGTTCTCAACAATCCCCGGTTTAACGGAGATGTTGATTGGAACAGTTTGAGTAATGTTACTCAGATTACCCTCCGAAAAGACCTCGTGCGTTAAGATCGGTGTTTGAAGAGGAGGGGAAGGAACCTGAGTAGCATAACGCTCCAGACAATCAGTCATTGCCCCCAAGCTGGGCATAAACGAGGAGCGATGATGTCCATCGCCCCAGGGCAGCTCCTCAAGAGACATAGTTTCAATGATAGCCTCATCTGAAGGAAAAGTCTCTCTAAGAGGATCAGGTGAATCAGCCTGACCAATCCAGGGGGATTGTGAGTAGACGTCGAGAGCCATGCTCATCGGAGCATGCTGAGGAGGTGGAGGGTCCGATGCGGCAACAATCTCATAGTAGCTGATCTCTACTGGCGTTAAAGGCATGGATTCTCCAAACTCATATACCTGCTCAGGTGTAGGAATAAGCCAGGGGTCATCAGTCCTGGACAACATGTTGACTTGAGCGGTATTCGGTGGTGGTGTGGGGAATATACCCATGAGAACAGGGTCTTTGAACAGACCAGGTCCTATGCTGTCTGGGGGATTCGGAATTTGATCCACGTATGGCACGTTGTTCTCAGAGCTAGAGGTGAAAAATGACAACTGATCTACCGTGACAATCTTGCCCTCATGAGGGAACTTAATGAATCGAAAGACGGTAGACGGCACGCAGAGCATGGCATGGGTCCAGCTGCGGCCAAGAAGTATATTGTAGTTGAGTTTAGCGTCAACCACTTCCACTTCCACGTTGACAGTTTTTCCCTGTAATGTGATCGCAAGACTCTCGAGAACTCCCAAGGGTTTAGACTCCCGACCATCAAATGCCTCGAGGGCATTGGGAGATGACGATAAGGCTGGAGAGCCAATGGCCTTCTAGCAAGCGGAGGACATAACGCAGGTAGATGCACCCTCATCTATGACGGCCCTATGAATGTTGAGACCATTAATCCTGACTTGAATGACCAAAGCGATTTGATGTGGAAGCCGGGGAGTAAAATTCTCCAGATCGAAGGTGAGAAGGCTCGAGTCGACGGGATCGATACCGCCGATGGCAGACAGTAAAGCCTTCCGTTGTGAAGGACAACTTTGAAGAACCTCAAGTGCAGACATGGCACATGGCGTCTGTGCCAGATCCTCAACGATACTGTAATGTTGAGCAGCACGAGCATTTGGATTGTAAGAGGATCTTCGAAGAACACCCTTGGGAGGTGGTTTCACAACGGGTTCGGGAGTCGGCTTCTCGATTTCCAATGGACCGGAGGCAGGTGGGGGAGGCGGCCCTTCCGCAACTGCCTTCCCGGGTGCCTGCCGCGGTTCATTGTAATCCTTCGACCGCGTAGCGATAGTGATAGGTGCATTAGTCTTCATCATGAAAACCTGAGACCCAAATGGTGCAGATGGTGACGCCTGTTCGACCATCTGGGTCTGCTGAGATGGAAATGGCTCTTTTAAAATAGCTGGAGTCCCTTTAGAGCCTTTAAGAAGTTGACTAACCTCGGACCGTCGTGGACAATCCTTAGTGTAATGGTCACCTTCACAGATGAGGCAAGGGAATTTCGGCTTACGTTGGGAGCCATCCTCAGTTCGAGATTTAGATTCTGGTTTTGGGGAATCAGATTTTGATTTTCCTTTGCCCTTCTTCTTCCCTTGGAGGATTTGTCCGCAGGATTGGCCTGGACGGCATTTACCTCCGCGGTTTTACCAGAATCGGATGAGACGGGATTAGCAGGAGTATTGTTGGAAGAATTATACTTCTGCTTCCCATTCGAAGATTTCTTCGAATTCTGAGAGACAGAACCAATGACTCCATCCACCGCAGGGGTAGGCGGAGCCTTAGAGGTTCCGAACTGTGGAGCATCAGGCAAGATATCATAAAGCGTGCCAGACTGAGATACACAAGATCTAGATATTGGGCACGCGCAATGGCTTGTTCCTCCGTCCTGCACTCATGTCAAATATCTGGTGATTTATTCTAAAGGAAGGTAGTGACAGTGGTCATCGATCAGGTATGTGAAACTTGATCAGTCGACGACGGCGTCGCCACTCATGAATGTGATTTGAGATGTGAGTGGCCTTGTCCTGCTTCAAAGAAGTCAGGAGGTGCGTCCCGGCCTCATACCGGACCGGTAACTGGAAGTGCGTGAGGAAAGCCATAGCTAACGAGTTCAAATCCTGAAAAATACCATAGGATAGCTCTATGTACCATTTAGCAGCAGCTCCTGTTAACGTACGCTGGAAAAGACGCAGACGAATCGAATCGTCGACCCAAGAATTAGATGAACACCAGAGGTGATACGTCATTACATGTGCCTGGGGGTCTTCTCCAGCTTTGCCCTCAAACTTGGGACAATCACCTGGTATCTTGGTGGGAACCGGAGGCCAATACGGATTGTGTGCAATCGGATCATTGGTCAACTTTGAAACGTCCGGCAGTTCCAAGGTAGCCAGGAATGGCAATGGAGGGTTAACTACCATGCTAGTCCCAGGATAAGGTCCGGTACCCGTGCTCCACGATGGTTGTGAATATCCTTGCCCCCACGGGTTCTGTCCTGCAGGATTCTGACCGTAGGGGGCATAGTTCGTATAACCAGACTGATTTGGCTGCTGGTAACCATGGTGCGGGGCTTGATAACCAGGGTTCAGGCCCTGATTAGGCGTCTGCCCCGTATAAGCAGCGTTTGGATTTGGCTGTTGAGCGTAGGTAGAACCGGGTGGAGGAAGATAATACTGAGAGCCTCCAGGGTGGTTATAGTTCGGTTGAGACTGACCATGAGGATAATAACCACTCTGAGGATGAGTAAGCTGCTGATAAGTGGAACCTACTTGAACCTGGTGTGTAGAAGCGCGGCTGATGATTTAGGCTGCCAGGCATGGGAATGAGCAATTGTTGGCAGTGGCCCAGATAGGAAGGGGAGTATCTGAATGAGCAGTTGTGGTTGAGAGAGGCCTTTGAATAGCCGGAAGTGGCGGATAACCGAGGCGGCGTTAGTTCTGTGAGTTGACACAGTTGTAAGTGAGCCCAGTTGTGCGGATGGGTCTGTTGGCTTTGGAGGTGGGCCGAGAACCAGTGCTGCCGACCGATTTGGCCGGCAGAACCATAGGATGGTCTGTTGATATGCAACGATCGAAAACAACGGGATCTGCGCGGTTGCATCGGTAAAGAAAGTGGACTTGCGGAAGGACCATAGGCCGGTCCCGGTTGATACCCCGGCTGAGGCTGAGCAGGTTGACCGACAGGGCTATAATATGGTCCTTGCGGATTGTACAATGGCCCTTGCTGGCCCGCAGAGTAGCCTTGGATGGGCTGTCCCTGTGGGTCATACAGATAGCCAGGTTGGCCTGCAGGTTGGCCTTGGAGGGGCTGTCCCTGCGGGTTATAAGCCTGGTTGTACGGTAAACCTTGAGCATACAGATAAGCCTCAGGAGAAAGAAGGCGCAAAACCTCCCCGTGCTCGTCAAACTGACCTGGGAAAGCATACACGGGAGTGCCGTCCTGTGCATAGTGCGAAAAGAAAGATCGGTAAGGATCTTCTGGGAAATCGTCTTCTAGTTCCGACGTTCTATCACAAAATAACCGATACCATTCTCTGAGATATTCTCCAAGCTTAGCAAAGAGCTAGACAAACATCTTCAGAGTTGGGTCAAATTTCAAGAGCTGCATGCCGAGACAATAGAAGAAGAGGCAACACACAAACAAAGGCCGAACTGAAACGTATGACTCGCGTCGAAGGGGACACCCGGGGTGTAGGACAACCGTCTCTCGGCTGTGAGATGATATTCTCATAGAGGTCATAATTCGAAATGATCTCGACCCAGATATCCGTATCCCCGTGGTAAAGAAGGACCTGGAAGGACTGGCCGACGACATGGTAGCCAGCGTAGTCGTCTCAAACAATCTTCGCGGGAAGAACTGATAGTCTTCACCAGACGTTGGGATTTCCTCACCAGAATCACTCATGGTTGATCTTGCCATTAAATCACGCAAGAGACGGCGAGGACTAGGAGGAAATACAGCAGCAACAAAAGGCGAACCCGAGGTAAGAGAAAGGAAATCAACTCCTAATCTCAACTCAGACATTGGTCCGAAAAGGGCCACCTTGAATCAATCGGTCCTCCAAAGTGGTCGTCACGAACCGGTCCCCCGTCAGGAAACTCGAAAACAACAGGCTGCTATGGTTCAACTGAAGGCTGAGAAGCTTCTGAAGAATCGTCCATGTAAGGACTACCAGTAGACGAAACCGAAGGTTCCGCCACTGTGGCAAAAGACTAGTAGAAAAGAGCAAACACACACACGGGCTGAAAACGAGTTAAGACACACGATCAAACGGTCAACAAGCAATGTCTAAACGGGTGTGTAATCGTGGGCGATCAATTTTACCTCATTGGAAAGTAAGAAATTCTACCATTTCATGTTTTAAGAGTCGAGAAACAATAAAAAGATGACTCTATCTCTTTCATAGTTGACACAAGCGTGAAAGGACAAGCGCTTGACGGTATTTTCAAGTTTAGGGAGTCAGAAAAGACCAAATGATTGCTCAGGAAAAACTAGGCACAAAGGGTGTACCAAATATCCGTGAACTGCAATATACACCTTGGTTTCAATAATGAAACAAATCGACCAAGGACTTTCCGTACGTGTGTAGTCTCCCGAATGTCGGTGGTTCCTGTATCACTGTATGTATGCACTCCATTTCCGTGGATAAAGGATTGAAACCTAGGGTCTCCCTTATATACGCGACAGATGTGAGCGTAAGTCCCGTACTGTACCTAAAGCCAATGAGAACGAAAGTCATAGGTTTAACGACGCCAACACAGCCTCTAGGCTAGACCTTCTAAATATGTTTCGTTAAGTTCCAATGCTGCCTTAGGTTAATTGAATAAATTTTACAGTTGATTCTTCAATTAAGTTTCAATTTTTAGGCCCTATCGTATGTAGTGTCTCGAAAGACTCCTAAATGCAAAGCTATATGCCACAGTGCAACATTTCGTTCGATGAAAACTAGTTAGAGAAAAGTTGAGAGCTTTTACACAAACGAAATGAACGAAAGACAAACAAAGAGATCTCTAATGCGACTAATGCAATTGAAAACTTTTCATTCAAAACACTAATCACTAGCAAGATGGAAAAGATCACAATTTGCACTAATTAACAAAAGCAAAAGAGAGATTTTTTTTTTTTTGATTTTCAATGTTCAATAGCTAATATGCACTAAACAAACTTGAAAACAAACGGAACAACTTGAGAAACGATTTCCAAGAGAGCAAAACAAACAAATTTCACTCAACAACACAAGCGATCAGATCCCCAAATCGACCAAAGTCTCTCAAAATGAAGAAAAGACTCAAAAGCTTCCAATGGACCGTGTGATCTAGGTCCAAGGCAAGACCAAATGAATTTCGAATGAAGGAATGAAAAATCACCCAAAAATCGCAATAAAACAATGAACAACTACTTAGAGGATGTGGAGAATCAATCAGATAGTTGACAGGACAATCAAAACACCAAAACTCCCAAGGAGGGCTCGATACACTAAGCCACTAGATGCCCTAGGGCTTAAAACGTGAAATCGGTAGATAAAAGCAAACAACCAAAGGACAGAGGTGAATTCTCAGTCAAACAGGACTCCAACACACTCAGGCAGTCGGAAAATCAAGAAGAAAAACACTGACCAAATCCAGAGAGCTCAAAAATGAGGAAACTCAAAACTTATTGTGGGTGTGCACGTTTTTTTAGAAGTGTGAAACTCTGCTAAAGCACTATGCTGGCCTTAATAAAGCAACGGCGCCACTGATGCCGACCTGTCGGGTTAAAAACCGCGCCAGTCGAGTTTCTCAACCAAAATTAAAAACAAGCTACTCCAGAAGCAGACCAATGCAAGCTAAGCAAACCAAGAAGCAAAAACAGTGAAAGAACCCAACCCAGAAGGTTCATCAAGCAAGGAAAAACATAAAACAATCAAGGCGAGACAACACAAACGAGACAATGAAATCCGGACGATATCCCCAGTGGAGTCGCCAAATTGTTGAGGAGGTAAATCCCCTCTGCGGACAGAGGTGATCCCTACTAGCCCAGCAGGGGTCTAGCAACAATCAAACAATGTTATGACGCAAGCTCCTAGTTACTGGAAAGACTAGAATAGTTTCTCTTACCCCGGATTCCAATGCTATGATCTGAAGAAGAAGCGTCCCCGTTCCTCAGCCTCGGCAGATCACAATCCCTCCACGATCTCCGCGGATGAACACCTGCACATGGAAAAAACGAACAGATACAAGCATAAAATCCAGCACACGTAACTAAACATCAGTCAGAAAGGATGTTACTCGCATTAACATGATGGAAAACGGAGTGGAACCATAATCATAATCATCTATTAAATAATAAACGAAGAAAGATTACAACCAAGTTCTGACGTCGCAATCTCCTTCGGACGGGTCTCCGGTCATCCACGTCTCGCAAAGCTCGCCAAGGAAAGGGAAAACCTCTCCGGAGTCTCTCGACAATGGTCTCCTTACTTGAGTCGGCCTTAAGGGAAAGAGAGGATTCTTTACAGCACAAAGGCTCTTGGGAATATGGAGATTCAAAGCTTAGGCACTTCAAGACTAGCTTGCCATGGGATTGAGCAGGTTTTTATAGATGGGGAAGGAGGGAGTTGGGATCCCTATTATTATGGGATTGGCCCTATCAACAAGGAAGGTTCCATGGGAGGTGGCAAAACCACTTCCTTTCCATAGAACTCCCGCAGCCAAACCTCCCAACTCAAGATAGGCAATGGTTTCTGCGTTTGTTGGAGCTCAACTTCCGCCATCTTTATTTAAAAAACAGTCCCTAAATTGGGTGGCGCGACTACTGCTCTATGACAGAGCGCCAGTTGGCGCGACCTCTTTGCAGGATTTTCCCCATTGGCGCGAGTACTGAACTGACTGCCCGTGCCAATGCAAAAAGGGATGTTTTTCATGATTTTGCAAGGAGATGTCTCAAGGGAAAATGAAGCTCATGCTTAGAGGAATGCATTGATGATGTTTTCAAGGCATGACAATGTTCACAGGTCACAAAATGGGTCATCCATTGTGCGGGACAGGGAATGGTAGGGACGGTGACAAATTACTGTGTAACAGAGCGCTTTGGAGACGTGTCTGGATCCGGACCCGTCGAAAGAGAGATATGACATCAAGGCATAGGTTGTAACTCCCCCTCTCTATTTTAATATAATACAATTGATTCATGCTTTCCATTCTCGCCTTTAATGTATGATTGGATTCTTATTTCTCCTTGATCAACTAGGTAGATTTTATATGCAAGATATCTGTTATGCTTTCAAGTTTTTTTTTTTTGATCTCTTGTGCAAGTAACCAAGCACTGGAAAGAACGAGGATCTGACTACGAAGCATGAAGGATCAAAGGATTCAAGCAAGGAATAACATCAGATCGAGGTAGGTGATCTATTCACAATCTGCATCCATTTGCAATCTAGGAAATTAGGCTTATAATTCTTCCCTATTGTTACTAGACCCATCCTAGGGCTAGAGGGATCGTCTTTGTCCGTAGAGAGGATTTTCTTGCATAAAATTCCTTCAACTGCAATTTTAACTCTACCAACTTTGGTGTACTCATCCTATAAGGTGCTTTTGATGTCGAAGCTACCCTTGGCACCAACTCAATGGAAAATCCCACCTCTATATGTGATGGAAACTCTGAAATATCTACTCTAAATACATCCTAAAATTGTTGCAAAATTGGATACATGTTCAACACCTCCACATCCTCAAATTATTTACCTTTATCACTGGATATATGAACTGTAAATAACACACATACTTTTGTGTGACTACACTTGGCCTACATACCTGTCACCATTCTAACTGATGTGACTTTCTTATTTCCCTGTACGACTCTTGGTTATCCATTTTCATCCAAGCACTCAATATATTTTTCATAGCAATATACCTTCGTCCTATGAAGCTATAACCAATCCATACCCAATAGCATACTATAGGAACCCAATGGAAATATGTTCAAGTGTGGTGTTGTAGGCATACTGTTCAACTCAAATGCACAAGATCTTACCCAATGTTGAACTTTTTTCTTCGTACTTGTGGCCAACTGCACTAACCAATATTCTTCATGCATTTCCTTACCCAAACCACTCTTATCCACGAAGTCAAGAATAACATAGCTATAATTAGATCTCATATCAATAAAAATAGAAGTATAAATATGAGGAATTCTCTGCCCAACATCCTCAAAAATCTACACCTCCTGTGCACAATATTTATTATTAGGCCTACCACCCTGGTGCTATGGGAAATCTCTCCTAAGGTGGTCGTCACCGCATGTCCAACACTCCAACCATCATGTGCCATTACCTCTAGGTTGTTGTTGTGGTGTATGTCCTCACATTAAAACTCTACTTGTGGCCAATTAAAACTCTTGTATCTCACATTCTTTTCAAAACCCCCAATGACGGTAAAAAACCCCATTTTTATAGCATAATGAACCCCCAATAATTTCCAAATACCAATCTATAAATGAAACCAAAGCTTCCTAAACACATAGATAATACAACCAAAAAACTATGAAAGAAATGGAAAAAAACAAACCATATATTTAAAAAATTGGAAAAAAAAATTACAGGTTTTTATTTCCAAACACCTACTTCCCAAAAATGTCTTTTTCCTACAAAATATTTGAGAGTGATTGTAGAATATCGAAAAGCACATAAAATGTAATATTTATCTCTGAAAGAAAAAATTCAATGTCCACATAAATATGTGTTAAGTAAAACAACACAATGATTTCAAATTCATAATTGAAAATATTGGACAAACCCTACAGTTCCAGCAATGTCTAATAATAAACATCTCCAATGCTCAAACGCTATATAATGGCATCCATAATTACTGGTGGTATGTCTATAGTAGAATCAAAATTTGGAAAAAGTGAGAACACATTTCCATTTTCGATGTATTCATTGAAACCATCAACAGATGGAACATAGTACCCTGATGTTTCCAACATGGAGACACCATAAACAATTTCTTTTATTCATACCCCACTCAACAAATAATATACCTTTAACTGCACTTCCATGGAACCCTAAAGAAGCATTTTTACCTGGACATCATGAAAAGGAACGTACCCTGGGAATTTACTATTTATATCCACAAACATCTCTTTAAGCAATGTCCAACTGAATCCCCGATCATATTCAAAATATTCAACACTTCATTCTTTTGAAGGCTGCCCAATTTCAAAATTATCTTTTTCTTCAAGTGACGAAACATACATAGCACCATTATTCACAAAAAGGAAGTAGGTTCGCATAGTGCCCTATTTCCATACATCGTATGTCTGAAATAGGAACAAACGTAAAACCCCAATTGTTCCTTTCTAGCTCCAACCAATTTATAGTGTACCCATATGTAAGATAACCATCATAATATTTGTCCAAATACAACCAATTTTTTTTCCTTTATAGAAGATAGCCTCCTTCGGTGGTAGCATGCCACCATAATGAATTATTGTTATCCTCCAAACCTTGTCATCACTGCTATAGAGTAAAAAATTTGGATCCATCTCACAGGACGCATGTTTAAGTACAACCCATACACATTTCTCAGGGCTATATTTTTGAAAAACAGATAATAATCCTTGCTCCAAAAGATGAAGAAAACCAATCTTCCTAAATGTCTCTATAAAAGGGTTCACAACAAATAATTTGGAGGTGAACTGAATAAAATCATTGATACAATAATGCATTCAATTCCGAATCTAGATTCAATGAAAGGGAAAAACATGGAAGATATTACTACCTTGTCACTAAGGTAAGACCCAACAAAACAACCAGGCCCCACATAAACTACTAAAGCAATAAATGCAAACTCTTTGTCACCACAATGATCAAAACCAGCAAGAAATTTTGAGTCTTCCAACAAAAGACACTATTGTTTTCAAACCAACTTAAATCTCATCAACATGGACAAAGTAAGCCAACGAAAAACAAATGCAATAATTTCAAATGGTAAAAACTCCCAAATAGTGGCATCCATGGTTACAGGAAGAACTTTGCTAAAAGGAAAGAAGATGCTGCAAATTTTATCCCATAGAAAAACAAGAACGATGTCAAAAAATGCACACAATATTTAACATTGAAACATCTAAAAACAATCTATCAGTATTTTCCAAAATAAATCATCTACAAAACTTCAATCTAGCTATTGCGTAGTAAAAATGAACCACATCATAACTTCTCTCCACAACCAAACATTCTCCTTTTATAAATATTATAAACATAAGGGAATAATAAACCCTAGGTATTAACACTATAAACCCAAGGGTTTATAAATGTAAGGGAATAATATTTAACCCAAGGAATAAGAACCCTCCGAAATATAACAATATAACAATATTTATAACAATATAAGCCCAAGGAATTCCAAACGTAAAGAAAATTAATATCTATATTTCTCAATTTATATGTCAATCTAATATGCCATTTCTCAATTGATATCATATTTTTTTCAATATATATTTCATCTTTAATATGATTTAAATAGTTATCCATATAAATTTGTTCTCTAAAATTTATTTTCTTTTTCTTTCTTTTTAAATCTAATTTTTAATATTTTTTATTTAATTTTTTTTTTTCAATTTAAAATAATAAATATTTCAAATTTGTATACATTTCAAATTTGATATACCATCCTAAATTTTTTCAACATATATAATTTTTTTAAAATTTATTTATTTCAACATATATTTTTAAAATTAATAAAAACTCACCATATAATATTAAAAACCACATATAATATTAAAAACCACAATAATAATATTAAAAACCACAATAATAACCAATAATTGAATTACTAAACATCGATAATAATTAATTGTATTTGACATTAAGGAAAATTAAATTATAATTTTTTTTCTTTTTCAATATTTTAATATTTCAAGTTTGTCTATAGAAATTTCATATTTGATATCCCATCCTAAATGTTTTTCAACATATATGTTTTCTTTATTTAATTTTAATAATTTTATCAAAAAAAAATCATTTTTGTTTATTTCAAGATATATTTTTTAAATTAATAAAAATTCACGATAATAAAATTAATAAGCAATGACAATAATTAATTAAATTTAGACATTAAGAAGAAATAAATTACAGAACAACAAAATTAATTAATTTCGACAACCTATTCTATTCGCCGTGATAACACATATATATATAAAGCGATGTTGATCTAACATTTGTTATTGTGAGTTTAATTTAATGTACAGGTAGGTGATTTGTTGTACTTTAGCGGCGCGTTAGATGATGTGGCATTACGATGGCGGCCAGCTAGAACCCTCTAGACGTTTCTACTGCCATGAATCCTTTTGAAGTGTGACACACTTGACAACAAATGCACCGATAATCTCACTAGGGTTTCATAGGACGATGGAGGCCCATTGCTTTGCACTTGAGGTAACGGTTGGGTCTCTACCCTTGCTCGTTGCTCATTTGCGTCTTCCCCATGGCCTGCAGCTTGTCATCACTCCACAGTTACACACGTAAAAAAAAAACAATCATTATTAAATAGTAAGAGAAACAATTCGGTGGATTTATTTATTATACTTGGCATATCACAAAGGTTCAATATTAAATATCTTCACAGGATTTAATCGACCACAAGACTTTGTTTTTTAACATGTTCACAAATCCCATAATACTCGCTTCATTGTTTAGAAATGTTGTATACATATATATTGCACATCTCACACTCCGAACGTGGGATTTTTTTTCCTAAAAGGTTGGACATTGAAGAGGGTTACACCATTGCACTATTGATATGACTCCATTGTCGCCCAACCACCAAGTGTCTAGGTGTCTGTACACATTCCCATGCCTAGTAACTTAATCCCCACAATTGAAGGTAGCTTCGAACTCTCTAGAGTTTTTCCACGGCTTACTAGGTGTCATTATGGATCTCGATCTCTCTAATTCTAGGTGGATGGTTTTCCAAAAAATGTTGAAATTAATTATAATTACTTCTTGTCAACTCACTGAACACCGCTTTACTCTCAACTGCTCGCCATGACCTTGTCAGATTTGAAAGGGTGCCACCGCCTTAACCTCTTCAACATCGAAGGACCTCTAGGAGAATACATAGTTGTAGCTGCAGAGTTCACTGCTTGAAGTTCTATAAATTAATCTTTGATTTTATGTGAAATTAGCACAACTATGTCTTTCTCTGTTTTCTCTGTTTCTTTCAATTGGTATCAGAGCGTTGTGCTCTGAATCTTTCATCTGGTATCAGAGCAAGGTTAGAGTTAATGTTGCTGGGTTTAGAGACTGGTGATATGAGGGAAGTTGTGTGTAGACTCATTGAGGGCGATGCTGTCTATTGTAAGCTTGTGTGTTGTTCATGGGTCTAAAGGATTAACAACCAGGATTATATCTTCAGTGCATATGCCTCTTCGTCATGGTATGGAGCATGTACGAGGACAATCAGTTTATTACATAGCTTGTGGAAGCTCAGAAATTCTTTGTTATGATTTTACACTACCAACATATAGACATATTTTGTTTCTTGCCATATTTGTCATGATTGTTGAGCCATAGCCATACGTACTGACTCCATTTGACAGGTTTTGCTCAAAAAAATTGTGTGGGTTTTTAGAGATTGAGGACTCGTCAAGATATTCAAGTGTGGAATATATTATTTTCACAAGTTTTTGCTTAGATGTTGAAGGAGCTATGAATTTTTCTAAAATTTTCACATCTGAATATATTCCCTTTTAGTTTTGTATTTCCTTCTATGACAAAAACACCTTGTTCTCCTTGCCAAACAGTCTCTTCCTCGGCTATATTTTGGTAATTCTCTGGCCATTCGATCGCTGTTGAAAGAGCGTGAAATAATTTTGATGAACTTTAGCGATTCTCAGTTTTTTTATCTATATAAAAAAATGACAACCTGGAACTTGTTGAAGGTTGTTCCTGACCTGGCAGATAGCATGCTGCTAGATGTTATTTAATTTGACATCTGATAATGATTTCTGAAGAATTTATTTTTCTACAGTCCTTGCAACCTTCTCCGTCACTTTAAATTAAGCCAAAGAAGAGCCAGAGAGGAAGCTTGAGATGAAAGAGTCAGCCAGGTTGTGAGAATTTGTAAAACTCTCTGATCCGCTGTGTTGTGATGTCAAACAAAGTTGCACCGCAAAACTCAAATTGTTGAAGCTGTTGATGTTGTTGAGAAGTCAAAAGACGGAGAAGAGAAGTCTCCTTGTTGCACAGTAGCCGTTGAGAGCTTTGACTAATTATCAAAGGGTTAAGTGTGCCAGAGAAGAAGAGTCGCTAGAGGCCGCCACTGTAAGCCACTTCTTGTTGGTGTTGTGAGCAGCCCCGTATCGCCCTAGCATATATATATATATATATAAAGCCAAGAAGCAGTGAGAACAGAGCATGGGAAACCAGTGTCAGTTCTCTTGTACGTGGGAGAATTTAAGTATGTTTATCAGTTTGAAAGTTCGTGGAGTGTGTCTGAGTATGGAGGTTGGACGTCTGAAGACTTTAGCCTATGGTGGAGCATATAATTGAAGTGTATTCCAAGATTCATGACTTGTGTGTGGAATTTGTATCCTCAGCTTGAGTTGTTCTAGAGCATGAGCCTCTAGTTGGATATGAAGCCATGGTGAATCTTGAGCTAACCGTGGTGATTTGGGAGTGTGTTGTGGAATTTTGGTACACACTAAGGCGTGGAGTATTATCACTTTATTTCTCAAGAGTGTCGAAAAATTGTTGGTGTATTTGTTGCTAAAAGTATTTTAGTAGATTTGTAATGTTGTTTTGCAATTTGTGAGCATTAATTTATCGATTGATTAAAAGCTTTTAGGAAAAACCTTTGAAGTAAAATGTGTGGGACCTGTATTGTTCGAATTAAATAAATGGGAAAATCTAAAAGGCTTAGGAATTCGAAGCAATAAAAGGCCGAGGAAGTCGAAGCAACAACAAGCTTTGTTTGAGGTGTATTTGAAAGACTTGGAAGCTAAGAGAAAAAATGATGCCTTGGCATTAAAATTCATAAAGGATTGCGTAGATGATAGCATTTTCCCCCTCATTGCAGATGCAAAGAGAGCTAAGGAGGCTTGGGATATTCTTGAGGAAACTTTTGGTGCAAGCGGGAGCAAAGAGAGCTAAGGAGGCTTGGGATATTCTTGAGGAAACTTTTGGTGCAAGGGGAGTAATCAAGTTGAAGATAGTATGGTTGTACACCGTGTTGTAGCAGTGTTTGAAGATGAAAATGAAGATGGATCTGTAGCACCCAATCTACAGTGAGATGAAGAGTTTGGTGAATCTCATCACACTGTTGATGATGTGTTACAAGCAGGAGCTGATGTTGGCATAGATAATGTTGCCAATGGAGAAGCAACTAATTGAGTTGATCCAACAATTGAAATTGTTGGTGTTAACTTTGACGAAAAAATATTCACTAGTGATGAGTGGTTGCATATGATGCAACCAAAACGTCTTATTAATATGTTGTTATTTGGCGAGAAAACCCTACTTGTGTCTAAAAACAAAGTGGAAGAAAACTTGCGTGTAGAAGCAGAGGTAGAGAATCATGATTATGAGACATCGACAGAGTCAAAGAAGGAAGCAGAAGAGCAGAAAGCTCTCATTCCAGAGAAGAATGAACAGAAGCAACATGGTTTTAAAGATATTTTTTCATATAAACTTAACATTGATTTTGTGTGTGCAGATGTTAGAAGCAACCAAGATGAAACAAAAAAATGAAGAATTAAATTTCCTTGAAGCATGGCTTGAAACACCATGTATTGATGATGTCTGCATAGAAGTTGTAGCTATAAGTGTTGTGGACAGCATGGACGATGTTGAAAATGAAATTGTCAATGAAATTTTGATGTATTGGAGTCCTGAAGAGATAAAATTTTATTATAGGCTTATGTCAAAGAAGATTGATGATAAAGAACAAATTATAGAAAATGATATGTGGCAGCAGTCCACATACAAGAAATTTTTTGAAGAAGTAGATGACATCCATGGACATCCTGAAATGTTTTTTTATGTTTTTATGATAAAAAAAGATATCGCGATGGAAGAGATGAAACATTAAATAAAGAAACTGAAATTTTGAACCTACAGCAACAAGGTGAAGATGATGCAGAGGATACAAGATATGGAAGAAACGGAAAAATAAATCCATCCCAAAAGTTGATGTCAAAGTTTTTGAGTCATTGTAATCGTAGCTGAGATTTAACCCAGCAGGCATGTTTAACTTATGTTATGTCATGATTAAGTTTTCAGTCGTAATTAAGGGGTAGTGTTGGAAATAATTACTTCCTGTCAACTCACCGAACATCGCCCTACCATCACTGCCATGACCTTGTCAGATTTGAAAGGGTGCCACTGCTTTAACCTCTTCAGCATCGAAGGGGAAATAACCAACGTAGTTTTGTGTATAAAAGTAGATGATCGAGCATAGGAGAATACATGGTCTAGATGTAGAGTCCAGGTTTTAAAGCAGTTGTAGCTGCAGATTTCGTTGCTTGAAGTTTTGTAAATTAATCTTTGATTTTATGTGAAATTATCACATCTACGTCTTTCTTTCTTTTCTATGTTTCTTTCAATTGGTACCAAAGCACTGTGCTCTGAATATTTCAAAAAAAAACTACTATGGTCCAGATGCGATACAATCTGTTGAGGTAACAGGAAACATCTGATGTCGTCGAGGTTCATTCTGCTATATTTCTTTGAGGGAAAACGTCTTTGCAACTCTGAAGGCCACGACTTTAGGATATTACATTTCCTCAGGTCAGTTTTATTTCTTTCTCAACACTTGAACACCGATTTGTTTTTTATGGTCTTAATTTTCTCTATAAAGTTAATTTTCTGAGGCTTATACACTTTCTTACTTACAGGTCCACGAGGGTTTCTAATGGTTCTATGTCTGACTGCTCTTTTCAAGGTCATTTTTAGTACTTTCGGCTCACCTTATCACCTAGGTAACATTCGACATGATTTTCTTCTCGGTTGTTACAAGTAAATTACATTGCTCATTTTCCACTTGTCTTCTCCCCATTTTATTCCATTGTTTGGTTTGTTTTGGTGTCAAGGTCTCCGAGAGATACGACCTTCTACACTCTGTAAAGGTGCTTGCTCAGTGTCTCCTATATTTCGTTTTTGAAGGCCAATGGTAATTGTTCGACCCTACTGTTACATAGATAATTCATCTTTATAAATTATCAAACCCCAATAGGGTGCATCTTAGAGATATATTTTCTGGAATTTAGTGGTTAAAATTATAATAAAGTAGCTCCTGTGCAGTTTGGTTTTACTGTTCTACACATTAAACATTACCTATGGGATTTATTGTTCCTACCAGTGAAACAATTTTCTCTTTAGATTTAGATTTAAGTTCTAAATTCTTCTTTCTCTAGATGCAAAGAAGTTTTCATTATGTTACAGTTTTCCCAGTCTAGATCTAGGTCATGTATGACAGGTGGAGGGACAATTTTGCGGTTGTCAAAAACGGATGGGCCCAGGAGCTAAGCCTCCAACCTAGGTTAGACTTTCCTGCATGAGACCTACACAAATTTATAAGAAGGATTCTTTCTCGGATTTTGCTTATGATTCAGTTTCACTTGTATAATTTAAGTTTGCTTTTAACAATATTGCACTAGTTAAAGTCTCAACAATTTCTCCTAAATATATGGTTTCTAACTTCTTAGAACCCCTCTGTGCATGTAAAAATTACTAATTTTCCCACAACGCTAAAGCATCATTTATAGAGAACCCTTCACATCTACAACTATTTCCCATATGCACAATAGTGGATCCAACACTTATGCATAGTTTGCTTGTTTGGTATTTAGAAAAATAAAATATAAATGTTCAGTATACATTATAGAATTCATATTACGTTGTGTAATATGTTTGCAATCCTTCTAAATAATTATGTTTTGTTTTATGTTTTATTTTGAATTTTTTTTAATTAATTTTGACAAAACATATTTTAATAGAAATTTTAGAGATCTACATATTATTAGAAATTTAAATCGTATATCCCACCATTCACTGGTCAGGATTCCTAGGCCTAATCGATACTCCACCCTCCATTATTTATCGTATATCTTGAATCATCACACAAGGATTCCTAGGCCTGATCGAGGGCACCCACCTCTAGGATTTATTGTATATCCTATCATTCACCAGTCGAGGATTCCTAGGCCCACCAAGGTAACAAAAAATTATGGATTTACCGCAACCGACAGTCTAGTTCAGGGGTCACGAGGCCAAGGCTATACCGTAATCCATAATATGATTCAAGGATCACTAGACCATTTTTCTTTCTTTTAGAGACCACCTCACTCAGTTTCAAATCCATCCAGCAATCCAACTCAACCAAAACATTATGACCCCATCACATCCTGGCTATCTGGAGATGGAAAGGCTAGGATCAAAAACACTATCACACCTAGAAAACCCATTCCAATGACAAAAGGAGAACCAAGAACACACATTCATACCCATTGGCATACCAAAACTAATAGTAAATCATAAATGCAACTCGATACCTGCAAATAATCATGTTTTAGTTGCTCGATCCTAATCTTCCTTGCTTTATATATGATTCCTCTTTTCCTTCTCTACCTTTCTTGATCCAATGCTAAAGTGCTCCAAGAAAACACTAAGTGTCCAAGATGGTGGGAGAGAGATAACAGAGAGAGAGCTCCAAACTTAACTGACAAAAGGTTACACTGAAAAAAAGTACCAATTGATCCTCATAAGTATTTTTATCAATGAGGCCTCTAATTTCTTCGATTTTCCTTAGTTTACTTCATTTTCCTTCTCACATGAAACTCGTGACCTTTCATCTTCTTTTTATACTTATTTCTATTATTTTCATAAATACATTTCCAAAAATTTCATTTGCCTTTCCAAATCCTTTTCAATTTCCTTTGCCAATTTCCTTACCATAATAAACCAAATGAACACCCACACTAGGATGTTTTTTCCTAGCATTCAACTTGGAATAAGTGTCCCATAACTTTGGTTATTATTTTTCATTTATTAACATTTATTACGTGGAATTTTCACCAGGTTTGTTACATCTAGCCATATCAACCTCAACCTCCTCAATGGGGAAACCATTCACAAGGATGGAGGCATTAGATAGCCCAACCTCATTCCTTAATTCTTCCTCTTGAACCTAAAACATAGCTACCCCACAACAACCCACCTAATCAACCTCAAATTCCTTCCCAACCCAATATGAACTCGAACAATAAGCAATCACAACAAGTTTATAGTGCGAAAACACCTTATCCTGCTTATGCTATGGAAATACAAGAGATCAACGTTTGGTCTGAGATGGTACTACCATATGCTCACCCACCTTCTCCACCTGAAGATCATTAAGAAGATAAGTAAGATGGTACCCCTCAAGCTAATGCACCTCCCTATCCTTAAATGTTGGTCCAACCTAAACAACACATCCCGAAATAGGTTGAAATTTTGGGACAATTGAAGAACTTGTATTTTTAATACCCCTTCTCTAAGACATTAAACATGTCTCCATATACAAAAATATTATCAAGGAATAATATTCCAAGAGTCCTGGGAGAAGAATAGGATATACCCCCACTATCAATGTTGTTGGGAAGTTGTCTAAGCTAACGCTTGGGAGGGTGATTACCCCAAATTACTTGGATCCTGATAGCCTAGTAGTGTATGTGCACATTAATAGAATTTTGGTCCCTAGTATCTTGATTTACCTTGGGGCTACCATCAATGTTATGACCAAGGAAAATATGCTAAAGCTCAACCTCTAAGGAGCCTTGAGGAAGACCACCACAATACTGTAGCTTGAAGACATGTCAACAGTATCCCCTGAAGGAGTTATTGAGGATGTGATGGTCTCTATCAAATCCTGGGAGTGTCCCATAGATTTCCTTGTCCTCTAGCCCAAAACCAAGTTTAATGGCTATTCTCTCATCCTAGGGAGACCTTGGTTGGCCAATAATACTAATGCTTACATTAGTTTCAGGGATAGGAACATGAAAATCAAGAATGGGAATCTCTCAAATCAAATTGTATTATATCTCCCTGCTCAACCCTCTATTAAGCATGACTTACCCTTGTGGATAGAAGATGAGGAAGAAGAATCCATTTATTAGTAATCCCTCTACCCAGTTTGTACACTATACACTACTGTGGGAAGTAGGAAGCTATATTAATATGACCTTATTGACCACATACAAAATCAACCTCCTACTTCCATGCCAATTGATGAAATGGTGGAGGAATCCTTAGAAAAACCTGAGAAAAATCCATGGACCAATATGTGCTCTATCGATTCTGAACTAGATCATGTTAAAGTTGTGGAAATCATCCCATCTAGAACTCTAAAAATCAACCCTTCCCTCTTGGTTGATAAAGAAGAGAAATTATGTACATTGCTGAGGAAACATCTTGATTCCTTTGCATGGGATTACAACGAAATTAAAGGGGTGCATCCCTCAGTTTTTACTCATCATATCTACATCAAGGAGGGATGAAAGCTTTTTATCCAACCCTAGAGGAAAATGAATTCTTCCCTTAATTATATTGTAAAGTAAGAACTGCAAAAGTTGTTGGATGCAACATTCATATACCCCATTTCAGATAGTGAATGGGTGTTCCCACTTTGCATAGTACCCAAGAAAAATGGGAAGTGGATAGTTTGTTTTGATTATAGAGAACTTAACAAGGCTACAAAGAAGGATCATTTCCCTCTTCCTTTCAATGACCATGTCCTAGATGGTCTTGTAGGGAAGAGATTATTTTCCTTCCTAGATGGATTTAGTGGGTATAACCAGATACCGATCAGCCCTGAGGACCAAGAAAAGACCAAATTCACATTTCCTTAGGGAACCATTGATATAGAGTCCTTCAATTAGATTTGTGTAATTACCATGCTACCTTCAAAAGGGAATTTTTCAGTATCTTTATTGACCTTGTTCATAAACGTTTTGAGACATACATGGATAATTTCACCCCTTATGGATGCGACTTCCAAGAAGCTATTTCTAATATATGTGTAGTCTTAAAGAAATGAATTGAGATGAATCTTTCATTAATACCGAGAATTGTGAGTTTTTGATGAATGCATGGATTGTCTTAGGCCATTCCATATCTAAGCAAAGGATACAGGTTGACCCCAACAAATTTTCCATCATCAAAAGGGTACCTACTCCTGAAAAACAAAGGGATGTCAGAAGATTCCTTATATTGGGCATGTGGTAGTGTATTTGTCGCAAGGGTGTACAAAATCCACTTCTTTAGCAAGCTGGATGCTACCTGCACAATATCACAAAGAAAAATGATTGTCTACTATTAGTGGAACAACTTTGACATAATATAAACTAAGTTTGAGGGAAAACTAAGAATAAAACTAATCTGGATTTATGCAGAAACGCAACATAATGCACATATAACCATAAATACAAAGATGCGGTGGAAATAACACTTCATTTCATTAAAATCAAAGAACTGAATTTTGCTTACACACAAAATGGAAATAAACTAGCTAGGGCATTGGTAGCTCATTTCTGAGAAGAGATGTGGTGGATATAGGCCTTTGAATTGTGTTACAATGAGGCTCAAGGGCCTATTTATTATTTAGAAACAATGGAAAACCCTAAACATCCAAAACCCTAACCCTAGGAGATGAAGCGCCAAAACTATGGGCCCAGTTTAGGTAAATTGGTGTTTCAACTTCCTGGGGATGTAACTTTGGCATACGATCTCTGTTTGATGTGCACCATACCTTGTTAGAAATATCTATCCGAGGAATACAACTTTTGATCTTCGCTCCGGGTTTCCCCAAAAAATGTTGTTTAGGGCCTCAAAGTGGCTCTAGAAGTTCAGGACCCAAAAAACTGTTAAAAATAGTAAGTTGTTCTAAAACAAAAAAAATGAAAAAGACAATGGTGGGGCCCCAAGTGGAATAGGTGGGTGGCCACCAATATCCACCTGGATCATTCCTCACCCCTTAGGAAGCAATGGTCCCCATTGCGTTGAGTTCCTCCACGAGATGAGGAAACCTCTGTTGAACTTGGTCCCTAGTGAACCACTTGCCTTGGTGTAGAAGTTGGCGAGTTTTGACAACCCGATATAGTTGGATATTCCGTTGGCGAGTTTTCTTGATTTTCATGTACATGATACAATATTTGGTGGCCTGTTCCATGTAGTTTGTGTGAGTTGTTCTGCAATGTCAGAGGTGTCCAGTGGAGGTGGGAAGTAGGGACGAAGGCGATCCACATTGAATACTGAGTGCAGACCAAGGAATTTTGGAATAATGAGCTTGAAGGCATTGTTCCCTACAACCTTGGTGATGGTGTACAACCCATATCAAAGTGGGCGAAGCTTTCGGTGGGGTCCAGTGAGGCGCTCCTTCTGCAAATGTAGCCACACTTTGTCGCCCACCTGGAAGTTGTGTGGCACCCGATGTTGATCATGTCATTGCTTCTACTTAGCATTGGCTTTGTCCAATATGTCATGAACCTGTTGGAAGATGTGCTAAATGCACTCGATGAAGTTGTTCACTTTGTTAGCTTCAGAATGTACATGAGCTGAATCAGCCTGAGTATCCGCAAATGGCATGGCTAGGTCAATGGGACATAATGGCTGGAATCCCAAGCCCACCTAAAAGGGGATGTGGCCAATTGAGCTATGGAGAGCCCGCTTATAAATTTGTTATACATAGGGGAGGCTCTCATCTGATGTGCATGGATGCCTTGAATTTTACATGCGTAGAATGTGTACAATCATCCTGTTGACGACCTTTGTCTCGCCATCAGTTTGGGGATGGAAAGTTGTGGACTTGGTGAACTTGGTATCCAGTATTTACCAGAGGCTAGACTAAAATGTGCTGAGGAACCTGTTAGCCTGATCTGAGATGATAGACTATTTGATCTAAAAGTGCACCCACACTCCTTCAAAGAAGAGTTTAGCAGTGGCTTCTGCTATGATATTCTTCTTGCAGGCCACCATAATGGCCATCTTCGAGAATCTGTCGACGACCACGAAAACACAGTCATTTCAATTCTTAGTAGAAGTAAGGCCTGACATGTAATCCATGGAGATGGATTACCAAGTTTGACTAGGGGTAGGTAGCAGACTATAGAGGCCTTGCTTCTTGATGGTCGGTTTGGCAATGACGCAAGCAGTGCAGGATCTAATGTACTTGTTAAGGTTTTGAAAATGGGGTAGCAAGCTAAGTGGGCTTCATTGTGGGGAAAATTCCACAATTAAGCATGCTTGAGCCAGAGAAGTTCTAGGATGGGTGACCTCCCGAAAAGTCTTGGTTACCGGGTGCAAGCCCCGGAAGTGATGATTGACTCTATGTGATTCATTTAACTAGTTTCAATACCACTTCTTCACCCCTGTGAGCATCACCTGATGCAATGAGCGTTAAGTGTACTATTCAAAAATCATGATAAATTAGTCAGTTATGACTACCTATCATGGAAATGGTGATAGATGAATGACTTACTTAATGCAGTTGTATCCCAAAAATGATATCTAATCTAATGGACTTCCCTACATCTTGTCGAAGGTTTGGCCAATAGAAATTCTTCTGCAGTACTACCACTATTTTCTTGACCCAAAAATAGCCAGGGACGTGACTGTAGTGTGCTTCCCATGTCACCTTGGCACGCTCACTTGAAGGAACACAAAGGTGTCCCAAGTGACATAACAGTGCATCTTGGAGGTGAAAATTTGGAACTTGCGTACCCCCCAAGAGTGCCTTGTATGTGTGGCTGAATTCTGGATCACTCTTGTGGAGAAGCCGCCAATCAGAAGTCTCGTGCCCAAAAGAGTTGAGAATAGTGGTTAGCACCACGATCGGTGGTCAGCTAAGGAAGTCTGCAACAGTATTGGTGCTGCATTTCTTGTACTTGATGTTCAAATGAAACTGCTGCAGATATGTGGACCACTTCTGATGGCAATCATTCTGCAACTTCCCTTATTTCTTTATGAACTGTAGGGGTCAGTGGTCTATGTGGATGATTGTTTCCTTCCCCAAAATGTAATGCTTCCATTTTTGACAAGCCTGCACAATGGAATACATTTCTTTGTCATAATTGGGATACTTATGGACTGTGTCAGACAATGTCTCACTGTGATATGCCACTGGATGTCCCTGTTGACTAAGAATTTCCCTAATAGCATAGTTAGAGGCATCTTTCTCGATCTCAAATGGTTGTTTTAAGTCTGGTAATGTGAGCACTGGGGTAGAACATAGGCGATGTTTCAATTCTACGAATGGCTTCGATTGAGATTCTGACCAAAATAAATTTTCTTTTTCTCCTCCCTTGGGCCAAGTGATATGAGAGAATCCCAACATGAACCTGCAGTAGAAATTAGAAAGACCCATAAAGTTACAAAGCTCAATTATAGTGGTTGGGGCTGGCCAATCCCGAATGACTTGGATCTTGGTTGGATCCACATGCACCCCCCTTTCATCAATAATATATCCTATATATTGAACCTGGGTCATGCCAAAAGTGCACTTATCCAAATTGGCACACAATTTTTGTTGCCGCAGTGTTTGGAGGACTTACCGGATGTGGTGGAGGTGTTCTTCCTAAGTCTGGCTGAAGATAAAAATGTCATCCTGCAAGTACACCACTACAAATGAGTTGGTGAATGGTTGCAAGATGTCGTCCATCAACCTCATGAAGTTTGTGGGAGCATTCGCCTACCCGAAAGGCATGACCAACCATTCGAAAAGGCCCTCCTTGGCTTTGAAGGAAATCTTCCACACATCAGAGGGTTCGATTGGTACCCAGTGATACCCAGACTTCAAGTTGATCTTGGTGAAACATTTATCCCCTTTGAGTTGGTAGAGAAGGTCATCAATCTGTGGGATCAGGTACCTATTCCAGATAGTGATCTTGTTCAGCGCCTGATAGTCAATACAAAGTCTCCAATTCCCATCCTTCTTATGTGCCAACATGATCAGGATCCCACAGGGCGATGAACTTGGCTGGATGTGACCTTTCTACAACAGCTCCTGAATCTGCCTCAAGATTTCATCATTCTCGAGAATAGAGCGCCGATAGATTGGTACATTGGGTAGCGATGCACCTGAGGTTAGATCAATGGGGTGCTTGACTTGACAGTGAAAAGGAACCCTTGTGGGTGAGGTGAAGATGTCCTTGTACTCCTCCACAACCTTGTCCATTTGTCATTGTCGTGTAGAGGAACCCTGTCTAGAGGTCGTGGCCACAGTATTCTTCTTTCCCTGGGGGAATATCATCAGGAAAACAAATTTCCTGGTTTTGGAAATGAGCTTACTACATCCTTTTGCTGTAACCAAAGACATAGCAGTGGGTGGGGGTACCTCTGGTATCCTGTACAACTTATTTCCAAAAGTAAAAATCACAACACAAGGCCGGGACTCATACATAGCATGTCGCTTCCACAAGTATGGTTGGCCTAATAATACATCACAAACATCAAGAGGAGCAATGTCACATAATACCTCATCTGTGAAGGGCTTGATGTTGTAGGGAAGGCGACACTACTGGCTAACGCGGATATCCCGTCCTTGGTGAAGCCACTCAATGGTGTATGGATGTGGGTGTGATGTGGTTGGAAAGCCAACCACTTCACGACGTCTGCTGAAATGAGGTTCTTTTGGCTCCCATTTTCAACAATGAACTGTAGTGGGGAGCCCTTTACCCACATCTGGGAGTGGAAGAGACGCTCCTCCTCCTCTGGATCTTCCGGTTCCTCCTTCTGGATATTCGCAGTGGAAATAGTGGCGTTGGGCTCCGCATCAATAATATGTTTCCCTTTTTCATTCCCCTTGTCAGGTTCTGATTCAGAGTTGGAGCATGCATGTGATTCAGAAGCCCTCATCTCGGCCACCAACAACTTCTTGGCCTGATGCTCAATTGTGTTGTGAGTGGAGCTCTTATGGAACTCACACTACTTTCCCATGTCCTTCTTTGGCTTCGCGGTGTTGTTCTTTACTAGCAGCTTTGGCAGGTTTTCTTGGGCCACCTGCCTTGGATTTATCCTTTGTTCTGTGGTTTTGGGGCACCTTTCCCTTGCTTTTGATTCACAGATCCAAAGCCTCGCCTCTTCCGTTTGAATTTTTTCTCAATATTGGAAGCATATCGGTATGTTGTACCAAGTGAGGAGATGTCGAGGAACTCCATTTCCTCCTAAATGTATCTATGTAGACAACTGTGATACTTCAGCACCAAATGTTTCTTTGAATCTTTGATACCCAAATTTTTGCACATAGTATGGAACAGATTCGTCAACTCATGCACATCTTGATCCCTTTGCCACCGCAGCATGATCCATTGTATGTACTTGTCCGCATATCTCCCCATGGGATAGTATTGTTCCTTTATGGCGTCTCAGAAAGAATTCCAGGTGTGTACGGCTAAGAAAAAAGAGGGTTTTGTCTCATTCTTTTTCTCACAGTAGGTTTCCCACCAGTCCTTGACATGGGGAGTAGCTTTGAGGAGTGAAAAAATAATCTTCTCCCGGTCGGAAAAGTCATGAACCAAGAAATATCCTTCTAATATATTCAACCATATATCTACAACATCTGCATCTATTTGACCCTCAAATATGTGAATGTCAAAGTTTACTTGTAGCTTAAAGGGAGTCATGCCTCTAGAGTGGTTACTGGATACAGATGTGCCGTTGGTGGGCAGTCTTTGAAGGATCTGGGAAAAGTTATCCATCATCACGTTCCTTTGTTTTTTGAGGGCCTCCTTGAACAATATTTTGATAGGATCTCGTGCTCCCTTAACTTTCTTTTCATCCACCATGGGTGGCCATCGAAGTTTGCGAGGTTGATCTTGCAAAGGTTCAACCAGATCGAGCCCTAACTCCTTATACCTAGTCCTCGTTGAGGACATGAAAAGAAGGATCGAGAAAAAGAAGACTACTATGATACCACTGATCCAGATTTATGCAAGAAAGAAAAAAAATACACATATAATCATAAATAAAAAGATGCAATGGAAATAACACTTAATTTCATTGATATCAAAGAACTGAAATTTTCTTACAGACAGAATGGAAATAAACTAGCTAGGGCATTGGTAGCTTATCTCTGAGAAGATATGTGGCAACTACAGGCCTCTGAAATATGTTATAATGAGGGTCGAGGGCTTATTTATTATTTAGATATAATTTAAAACCCTAACCCTAGGATATGAAGCACCAAAACTATGGGCCCCGTTTGGGTAAATTGGTGTTTCAAATTCCCGGGGACGTAACTTTGGCATACGATCTCCATTTGATGCACATGATACCTCGTTAGAAAGGTATATGATAGGAATACAACTTTTGATATGATTAATATGGTACATGGACCCATGTTGCTCTATTTTTTCCCAAAACGTCGTTTAGGGCCTCTAAACAGCTCCGGAAGATCAAGAGCCAAAAAACGGCTAAAAATAGTAAGTTGTGTTGAAACTGAAAAATTTGAAAGACACTGTTATCACCAAATTGATTCTGATAGGTTTCTCATCAATCAACTTAATGTAACTCTTTCAAACCACTTTTGACTGAAGATTAGCCTCTTCAGTTTGAGAGGGCTCTCTCAAGGTAATTTATGACTTTCAATGGAAATTTAGATGGCTAACTCTATAACTATAAATTGATTTGATTGATTGTAGGTTGAAAATGTAAGGACTTGCTACCATTGGGCTATGGATTCAATATCAGTAAACTCAATGAAAGTATTTCTTCTTGGGAAATTGAGGGAATGGAGGCTTCAATGAAATAATAGTACACACACAACAAAGGAAGAAAAACAACAGTTTAACCTCTAAAGGAAGTCAGAGCATGTTACCATGAGTTCTGAGTAATTAGACATCAAACTAACTACAAGTATTAAACATGAAAGATATATAACACTTAACACATTGAACATCTCCTTCGAATCTCAGGAAAAGAAGAAAATATCACTGTATATTATTGAAACTAAAAAAGTATTACAAAGTAGCATTTTGGTACAATATTCTCCAAGCCTTTGATATTTGATTTTCTGTCAATAAATAGACTTTCTTTACATTCATGGGATTCTGGATCATCGAACCTTTAAACTGATAGCTAATCATAACTGACACATCTATAAAAAGACACCTATCCATTAAGAGTTAATCTCCTAATAGGACTCTGGCTATATTTATTAGAACTACTAATTGAAGGAGTGCATAATTACATCAAAATTAATTAGACTACTTGAATGGCACTATCCATCATCAAAAGAATAAATTCCCTCTCTGAAACAAAAAACAGTTGACTCTTTTTTCTTGTGGTGCATTGTTGCTAATGTGCTGATGTAGTGGGGCAGTTTAGGACATGGACCTCCATTCATTGATATGTTGACAGACGAGCTAAGAGTTGTGCGGGAAGATCTATTGTTGAACGACGTGCTGAACGCTTTTGGCTACCCAACTCGACCTTTTTGTTGTTTTATTACCCAAAATCCTCTTGTTGTATTAAAACCTTTTTATAAACAAAATAGCTTGAAAAACCGATATACCAGACCTGAAAATTTTCAAATTTCAATTATGAAGTGCATTGCATCCATGCACTTCACAACCTTTACAATTTAGTTTATAACGAATACGATCGGTGATGCGATGCGATGGGGAGGTGATGTGGATGGTAAATTATGTGTAGGGTAAGTGCGATGTGCATGGGAGGAGATGAGTGACGTGGTAGGGAATAAGTGGGTCTGGACCATAGCGCAGATCGCTGCTTTTATCTTTTAGTTATAAGTTGCGAGGGTTAGATTTTATAATTTGCGATGTGCGGGAAAGAGTGACCCACAGGGATATGGTATAGTTTTATTAATTGGCGGAAGCTTAAAATCAGTAAGTGTTATGGAGTTTATATGATATCACGATATATCAAAGTATTGCAACGGCTGTGAAACAGGGGCGTAATTGCTGAGGTGGGGCCGACCTATCGCATCGCAAATTTAAATAAATAGACTGCGGGCACTCACAAGGTAAGTTAAATTACACGCGATGTGATATCACAAATTGGCCATCGCATTGTTTACATTTTAGTTCCTAATGCGAAACATATAGGACCTTCGAAATGCGACGAGGTCCCCACTTTAATTGCGATCGGGGAATGAAAAGAAATGAAATGATAAAGGTGGAAGGGTAAAGTAGAAAGGCAGAAAAAAAAAGGGTAATTTTAATCATTTTCAATGTAAAATGAAAATAAAAGGGAAGCGTGGTGGGTGAAATGGGTCTCACTTCATCATATTTTGTCCTTCGAAAGGTTTGTAGGAGATATTAATGTAAATTATTTTGGGTTTTGGTCTACGGGGAAAACTTATTTGAATGTATGGGATTATATGAATGAGGAAGGAGTCCAAAAGGGAAAAAAAAACTATGATAACAGTGGCTCCATTGGGGACAGTGTGCCCCTGTGGTACAATAAAGAACATGTAGTTCCATTGTCCTCTTTCTTGAAAATAAAACTTCTAAAATTCAGAATGCTTTCTTTAAACTCTTATGGCCTTCACCTCAGGCTCAAGTTTAATGATCAACATGTCTTTATTAGCATAAAAACATAATAAAATGAAGTATATACAATGGAGTGAAAATTCAGTAAAACTTAACAGGAGTAGTGCTTTAGAAACCTGCGATTAATAGGTCCTCCAGCACAAAGTTATTTATCCATCACCTGAAGTAGATAAGTTTTGTTGCCATGATATGAAACTACTATAAAAGGTCCCTTCCATATGTTTTCAAAATTTCCATGCATCCCTTTTTCCTCAATTCTGGCTTCCCACTTTAAAACTACACCCTGAAACTGAAATTTTTCTTCTTTGACCTTTCTGTCAAATGTTTTCTTCACTCTGTTCTGTGATTCCTGATGACTATTTTATACCTCCTCTCTTTTTTCTTGCAATGCTATGAGTTGGTTTATCCTCCTCTGAATGGCATTGGGCTCCTCCTCAAGTCCTTGCGGTAGTTTCATTACAGGAACTCCCAATGAAGAGAGAAAAATTTCTTTAGCTCCATATACTAATTCATAAGGTGATGTACCAATGGATCACTTTGTACAGACCCTATCAACCCAAAGAGCATACTTCAATTTAAGATGCCATGACCTCTTGTTTTCCTGCAGTACCTTTTTGATAATTCTTAGAATGCCTTTGTTAGAGGATTCTGCAAGGCCAATACCTTGGGGTTAATAGGTTGTTGAATGTCCAAGTGTTATATGATACTGATGACAAAAGCTAAATAATTTTTTGGATTTAAAAGCTTATGAATTGTCAGTAATAATATTCATAGGACTACCAAACTTGGACAATATTGTTCTCCAAGAACTGAATGATCACTGAATCATTTTCCTACCTTGTTGGGATTGATTCAATCCATTTGGTGAAATAATCTGCGGATGTCAGGATCCAGTGATGCTTCCTTGAAGATTATGGGTGTATTTCACCAATAAAATCCAACCCCCATTGTTGGAAAGGCACCTCAACATATATTGGCATCAAAGGTAAAGGAATCAGTTTTTTCTTACCATAAAAAGGTTGACATTCATGGAAAGCAACGGTCTTCTTGACATTAGGGAAATTTTGAGGTTTAAAATGGGCCTCCTAAGAAAATAATAAAATAATAGTGAAAATAATAATATAATATTTGATTACATCATCAAATTTTAGAGGGAAAAAAGAAAAAAACTACCTTTTCAACTCATATTTTCAACTTATCTCCCGAATTTTTTTCTCAAATTTCAAGCAGGAGTACTCATTGGATGAAAAATTTAATTCCGCATCCAAGGAGTACCCATGTTGCATACTTTCTATGGGTTCTGCTACATGAAAAATGAGATATACATGAAAAACGTGATGGTAATCACATTTTTTTTTATGTATTTCTCATTTTTCGTGTAGCTACATCCATCGAAAGTATGCAACATGGGTACTCCTTGGATGAGGAATTAAATTTTGCATCCAACAAGTACTCCCACTTGAAATTTTAGTAAAACATTTGGAAGATAAGTTGAAAATACGAGTTGAAAAAGTAGTTTTATTATTTTATTATTTTTTAATATTTTTACCCTTTTACTTAAAAAATGGTGAATCATCCCCCATGGTTGACATCATCATCTTGAATCCTATTGGTTCTTAAACAAATTATTTTTGTTGTACATTTTTCTTAGGAGGCCCATTTTAGACCTCAAAATTCCCCTAATGAGACATCCTTGAACATGGTAGGCCAATAATAACCTTCTCTAAGTATTTTTCTTGTTGTAGCTTTCCAGTAGTGGTGTCCTACAGAATCTCCCTTATGAAATTCTTCAATAATTTTTTCAGCCTCCTCTTCCAACAAACATTTTAAAAGGATTCCACCAATATCTTTCCAATACAAATTCTTATCTACAATGCAATATCTTAATGATTTCAGCTTCACAAACCTTTCTTTTGACTTGGTCAACTCTGAAGGAGCTCTGTGATGATGCAAGACAAAAAAAAAGGTATCTTTGTATGATTTAGATAGAATGAAATTCTCTTCAATAGGTATCAACTCTTCATCTTCCTCTGACGACTCTGAAATTTCTGTAATCAGATTCATGTCAAGGCATTCAAAATTTGATTGAGCCATCAACTTTGCTAACCCCTGTACTTTCACCAAATTTTTAGGACTGATGTGTATGTAATACTCCAGCAAAGTAGCTATCCACTTCCCTCTCTTTCCACCAGGATCATCTTGTGTCAAAATGACTTTAACCACAGTGTTAGGTACAAATGCAATGACATGAGAGTGTAAAATATAAATTATGAAGTATTTAATAGCTTTGATCAAAGCATATGCCTTTTTTTCCAAAATATTATACTTCATCTCTGAGTTGGAAAGAGTTGTGTTGAAGAATTAAATTCGTTCATATGTACCTTGTTGTTCTTTCTGCAATAAAAATCCAACTATGGTATTTTCAGATGCAAATGTGAAAACTAGAAATTCACTTGAAAAAATTGGACTAATAAGAAATGGAGCTTGAGTGAGGGCTTTCTTTATCTCTTCAAATGATTCCTTTGATTCAACAATCCAATTAATATCAGCTCCCTTCTTCAACATCTTGGTAATTTCTTTGACAATTTCAGCAAAGTTCGTGATGAACCTTCTCACAAAGTTTACCTTCCCAAGAAAAGATTGAATTTCTTTCTTGTTCCTTGGTAGGTCTATCTTCTGAATAAAAATTACTCTATTTGGATCAATATTTATCCCATACTTTGATATAATATGTCTAAGTAGCTTTCTAGAAGTTAAAGAAAAAGAAATTTTAGTGCGGTTAAGAGAGATACAAAATCTCCTACATTTCTGCAGAATTTTCTTGAAATGCTTCAAATGATCTTCCTCCCTTCTTGAAAAGACGGTTATTTCATCCAAGTAGACTAAAAATGATTGGTATTTCTCCTCAACAAAGGCAATATCCATTGCTCTTTGAAAGGTTGCTCCTGAATTCATCAAACCAAAATGAATCTTGGAGTACAGGAAAGTTCCCCATGGTGTGGTAAAAGCAGTCTTCTCTTGATCTTCCAGGTGTACCAATATCTGGTTATAACTTGAAAATCCATCCGCCATGGACATTCTTTAAGATCCAACAATATTCTGCAAAATCTGATCCATCTTAGGAAGAGGGTAGTTATCCTTCAAGGAAGCCTTGTTCAGATTTCTAAAATCAATGCATATTCTGATCTCGTCACTCTTCTTTCTGACTGGAACCAGATTAGCAAGCCACTTCGAAAATTTTATAGGAATAATGATCTTTGCATCAAAAAGTTTCTTTATCTCTTTCTTAATCAAAAGCATGAGCAATGGGTTAATCCTTCTCAATTTATGCTTGAAATTTTTCTCATTCTCTTTAATAGGAATAGTATGTGTATAATACTAGGATCATATTTTTTCAAATTAGCATAACTCCATGCAAAAACATCACTGTATTTCCTCATCATCTCAATATATTTCTGTTTCATCCCTATAGATAGAAATTTGGAAATCTTTACCATTTTAAGCATTGTGATTGTACCAATATTATAAGTTTCTAACTCCTCATCATCAACCCGCATTCTAGGATATTTAAAAACATCATTTTGATAAAACAAATTCTCAAGTGGAATAAGACCGTTGGGTATACAATTATTTTTTAGCTGCAAAACTTCAGAATTAACCTTAGTTTCAACAAACATGTTTTTTTGATCCACTTGTGTATTTTTAAACTCTTCTTTTAACTCTATGAAATTTATGACTTGCTGGTCATCTTCAAATACCTTCCAATGAATGATATTATCTGGGATGTAGGCCTATGTCAGACTTTAATTTCATACTTCTTAGTAGAATGTGTAGGAATGACAAACAAGCTTGCAGAAAAAGCTAGAGAATCAGCCATTGATTTTTGATCTCTTGTTTTCACAATAAATGCATATTATTGAAGATTTTAAATAATTTCCATAATCAAATTTATGTAAGCTCTCATCCTTGCATCATTAGTTTGATATAATCCTTAAACTTGTTTGATTCCAAATTTTGAATCTCCACACACTGATATTTTCTTGGCACCCAATCTTTTCAAAATTTCCAAACCCAAAAACAAAGAGTCATATTCAGCCATATTATTTGTACAATCAAAGTTAAGTTTAAAGGAATAAAAATTAATTTCATCATCGGGATTAGTGATCCAAATGCCTACTATGGCCCCTTCTTTTCTATCAGATCCATCAAAGTGTAGAAGCCACCAACCCTCTGCTTTCTCTTCTACAATTTCCTGATTTTCAACTTGTTGATTTTCTATTTTCCCTTCACTTTCTACTTCATCAGTTATCACATTGAAAATACTTGTTGATCCTAATTCAGTTTCAACAGCATAAATGGGAAAATTTTGATGTTTATCCTTGCTTCATACCATGTAGGTCGTCCTACTCTCCCTGTACAACCTTCTCTTCTCACCAAAAACGGGAATGGTAGCATATGTCATGTCCATCTACATGGTGCCTTTGATTTTTTCTGCCCAAGATCTGGATAAGAGCATACCAAACTTGGGGATAATATCTGACACCACAATTTCCATCACCACTATCTTGGCAAGCACTTTTTCCAAGCCAACAACAACATCCTTGATAATTCATATGCATTGTACCCTTTTATAGTCAAAAGAAAATAGATCTTTATATGGCCTAGTGATCTCCAAACCCATCCTTTCCATAATCACCTTAGGCATGAGGTTATGGGAAGCTCCTGAATCCAACATGGCATTGTGTAAGGTCATATCATGGATAATTAGGCTGCCATAGAAGGGAGGGACTTCTTCATTCTGCTCATCTTCCAAATTTGGTCCTAAATAGATGGTAGGATGGTCTTCTTGTAGATTAAGGATATTTGAAGCCTCTCGCTGAGAATTCAACATCTTCACAATTTTTATTCTGTACTCATTGACCTTGATCATTTCTCCGAAGGGAATAGGAATCTTAATTTTAGAGATCTCATTCTCCAAACTAAAAATAGAAGTGACCTTTTCATTTTCTTTGGTACGGGGAGGAAGTGTTGGGTCCTTTGTGGGCTCAACTGCTTTAGGAGCATCCTTTTTTGGCTAAGTTTTATTTGTAGTGATGGGAGCATTTATGTTTCTAATATTGTACTACTTCTTCATTTCAAATATATCATGTTGATAACCCTTTAGGAAATCAGATTGTCCCTCATCCTTATTTAAATCATGACCAGACTCATCATGCTCCTCTTTGGTCAGAAACATCCCAGACATGTTTTCATCTAGAGAGTGGATGGTATCTTCTTGAATCTTAGGTTGAGTTTCTTCTTCATCAATCAAATTCTGCTGAAAGGGAGGCCTCACTTGAGGATCAGACTGATTTGTGTTTTCTATTTGTCTTCAATGATTCTTAGGCCTCCTAAACTATGGGTTTATGATTTTTGGATCATGTTGTGCAGGAGGTAAAGAAGTGTTTCCAAGAGCGAGTTTATCCACGAGTTTCTCCATGGTTTTCAACATAGAGTCAAACTTATCATCTGAGGAGGAAGGTTTCTCTTCTTATTTTAGTTTTGTTTTACCCATATTATACTTCTTAGTTATTATCATGTTCACCTCTACCTTCATAGCATCATTCTACATTTATATTAGAGAAGCAGACTCTCTTTCTCTAAGAAGAATGGAGAAATCATAATCAAACACCTCTTCATAGTGTAATTGAGCAGCTCCTAGGGGAGGTTTCAGATGAGCAGGTATAGAGTCATAAAATTTGTTAAATATCTTATATAAGTTTTGGATATATTCATCTAGGGCTCTTTTTAAACTGTTGTATTCAGTTAGGGCCTGCACTGGATTTGTCCTATTCCCCCGTTTTCTCAACAAACTATCTTCAAACTGGTTCTAATTCTTTAAGCTTGCTAGAGCTAGGGCTTTAAACCATTTTCTGACATCACTAGTGAAAATTTGAGCAAATAGTCTTATTTTAACATCTTCATGATCTACTTCCTCTCTCTCAATGAAATCATTGAATTTATCTACATGTTCCTCAGCTGTTATTTCTTCTTCACTCCCCCAGGTTTTAATTCTAGTTGAGTATTTACTTAGGAGGGCATGAAGAAGAACTAGGAGGACAAGTGGAGAATATCTTTCAGGTGCAACAGGAGGAGGTGGAGGTGGCAAAACCCCAACCACAATGACATGAACTGTGGTATTCTTGGAAAAATAGTAGGGGAATATGAGCTATTAGGAGGTGGTGTAGTTGGTCTTTGAAATCTAGATACAAATGAGCTCCACTTAGGCAAAGGTATACCATCTTTTATTTTCAACAATAATTCAAATGGATCTAACTCTTTTAACTTTTCAAAAGACTCCCTCTCTAACAACAATTATAATGTAATTGTTTCCTAGAATTCTTCTTTTTCTTTTTTGGATACTAGGGATGAGGTATCAGTACCTAGTCTTTGCAGGTCTAGAATTATCTCAATCAATTAAATTTCACTCTTAGAACTAAATAAAAATTCTTGAATTTTATCATCAAAATTATTATCTTCTGGACTTCGAACAATTTCAGAGGACAAAGCTCTTGAGTGTGATGGAATACCTGATTTTGAAGAGCTAATTTCAATGCCTCTGAGAATCCTATCTGGATTATCCATAATGGTAGGTGGGTTAGGATCTAGATTTCTCCTTGTATATATTTTTCTCAAAGCCACCTTTAAGCATTAAAATTTTTAGTGGAGTCACCAAGGTAGTTTCTGCAGCCTCAAAAAGTTCTGAGCTCCTACTACCTTCAAGATTTTAGCTTCACTTTTTGTATGAAAATTTAGGGAAATGTGTCTTCAGGATCATGGCAGATGCACCAAAATTTTATCACCAAATTGATTATGATAGGATGCTCATCAATCAACTTAATGTAACTCTTTCAAACTGCTTTTGACTAAATATTAGCCTCTTCAGTTTGAGAGGGATCTCTCAAGGTAATTTATGAAATTCACTGTAAATTTAGATGGCTAACACTATAATTGTAACTTGATTTGATTTATTTTAGGTTGAAAATGTAAGGACTTGATACCATTGGGATATGGATTCAATATCAATAAACTCAATGAAATTATTTATTCTTATGGAAACTGAGGAAATGGAGGCTTCAATGAAATGATAGTACACACAAAACATAGGAAGAAAACAACAGTTTAACCTCTAAAGGAAGTTAGAGAATGTTACCATGAGTTCTGAGTAATTAGACATCAAACTAACTGCAGGTATTAAACATGAAAGATATAGAACATATAACACATTGAACATCTCCTTCGAATCTTAGGTAAAGAAGTAAATATCACTGTATATTACTGAAATTGGAAAACTATTACAGAGTAGCATTTTGGTACAATATTCTCCAACCCTTTGATATTTGATTTGATGTCTATAAATAGAATTTATTTGCATTCATAGGATTTTGGATCATCGAACCTTCAAAATAATAGCTAATCATAATTGACACATCTATAAAAATACACCTATCCATTAAGAGTTAATCTCCTAATAGGACTCTGGTTATATTTATTACAACTACTAACTGAAGGAGTGCATAATTACATCAAAAGTAATTAGGCTGCTCAAATGGCACTATCCATCATCAAAAGAGTAAATTCCTGCTCTTAAACACAAAACAATCGACCCTTTTTTCCTGTACTGTGTTTTTGCTAATGTGCTGATGTAGTGGGGCAGTTTAGGACGTGGACGTCAATTCATTGATATGATGACAGACGAGCTGAGAGTTGTGCGGGAAGATCTGCTATTGAACAGAGTGTTGAATGCTTTTGGATACCCTACTCGACCTTTCTGTTGTTTTGTTACCCGAAATCCTCTTGTTGTGTTAAAACCTTTTTATAAACAAAATAGCATGAAAAATTGATATACCAAACCTGAAAATTTTCAAATTTCAATTATGAAGTGCATCACATCTGCGCACTTCCCAAACTTTACAGTTTAGTTTATAAAAAATACGATCAGTGATGTGATGCGATGGGGAGGTGACGTGGAGGGTAAATTATGTGTAGGGTAAGTCCAATGTGCGGGGGAGGAGATGAGTGACGTGGCAAGGAAGAAGTGGGCCCGGACTAATGCACAAATTGCAACTTTTAACTTTTAGTTATAAGTTGTGGGGGTTAAATTTTATACTTTGTGATGTGTGGAGAAGAGGGACCCACTGGCATATGGTGGAGTTTTATGAATTGGCGAAAGGGTAAAAGCAGTAAGTGTTATGAATTTTATATCACAATATATCAAAGTATTGCAATGGTTGTGAATCAGGGGCGTAGCTGCTGAGGTGGGGCCGACCTATCGTAGCACAAATTTAAATAAATAGATTGTGGGTGCTCACAAGGTAAGTTAAAGTATATGCAATGTGATATCGCAAATCGGTCATCGTATTGTTTACAGTTTAGTTCCTGATGTGAAACATATAAGATCTGCGAAATGCGATGAGGGCCCCGCTTTAATCGCGATCAGGGAATGAAAAGCAATGAAATGGTAAAGGTGGAAGGGTAAAGCAGGAAGGTGGAAAAAAAGGGGTAAGTTTAATAATTTTCAATGGAAAATGAAAAGAAAAGGGAAGCATGGTGGGTGAAATGGGTCCCACTTCATCATATTTTTTCCTTCAAAAGGTTTGTAGGAGATAGTAATGTAAATGATTTTGGGTTTTGGTCTACGGGGAAAAAGATTTTGAATGTATGGGATTATATGAATGAGGATGGAGTCCAAAAGGGAAAAACAAAAAATAGTGATAACATATACAATGGTGGGGCCCCAAGTGGAATAGGCGGGTGGCCACAAATATCCACCTATATCAACAACACTAAGAACAAAACAAAACACAAGATGCAAAATACAAAATCTTGATGGAGCAAACAGTCTAATAAAAAAAGTGGAGAATTCTCCCTTTATTAGGTGCTAGGGGTGAAACAATATACAATGCTAAACACTTGAAGAGGTTCCTTTGAGCTATGGAGCTCATATACCCAAAACAAGAAGGTCTTCTTCCCTCGAGTTCCTGCAAGTGTCTATTCCCTCTCTCAAAGGATGGTAGATCAAAATAAAATGGTGGACCTCTCTCCTGGATTGAGATGTTGGTTGGCCAACATATGATTCCCTCCAATCCCTCTGCTGCAAGACTATGCAAGTTGGTTTTCTATTAAGAAATTTGGCCAGCATAACAATGTGTCCCCATTTCTTCTTCCAAAGCTTGGTTTATATAGACATTTTTTTAATTGCTCCTCCTTTGCTTGGCCCAAGGTTGATAGTGACTTAAGAGTGGTGGAGGGATTCCTTTGTGGGCTGCAGTTAATCCTCAAGGTGACTAAAATCCAGCTATCCTTGGTAGTACTAGGTGGATAATCATCCTCACCAAGCATGCCTAGTGGTCCGGGATGGTGACATTTCTCCATCTTCAGGACTGCACAAATATCGATGAAATAGTTGAGCGGTGCGCAAAATTCCTTTGATGCTAGTGCACTGTCCCTTAATTTTCATCTGAACGTTAGGAAAAATTATATTTTTGGCCTTTCCTAGTGTATTCCTTCCCTGAAAATATTTGCTTGTACCTTCTGCTTGACATTTTCAATGTCTTTTTCCTGTACGATTTTCTGGTGTTCAAAATTTCCCCCCGATGTATGAGATCTAGGAAGCACTGTATAGCCGAAATACATTATGTTTTATTTTTTGTGTGATCCTTTTGAGAGAGAGAGAGAGAGAGAGAAACTTGCTTTGGAACTGAGTTGGGAGACCCCTTGTATTAAGTAAACAATACAACGTTCTTTATAAGAAACCTTCAAGAGATAAAATAAGCAATATTTCTACAAGGAGGGAATGTCCCATTATTATGATGTTTGACAAGTTAAGCTAGTCCGAAAGACACTAGTTCTGTCATGCCACACTTGTGGATTGTGACCTACCGTTAGTTGATGCCGATGGTTGCTGACACCCTCCAGGGCGTTTTTTCTTTGAACCAAAAATGGTTGAATGTGGTACCCACATGCATGGAAGGTTTGGAGAAAGTTCTTAATTGATGCATGGGTATTTGGTTGTTGGGGAAATTCCCGTGTAAACATTTCTAAAAGAGATGCCTGCTAATATATAGGCCTTCAACAAATTCTGACAGAGTGCGACGGTTATGAAGTACAATACCATCCTTGACATGAAAACTTATGTTGATGTCGAATGTCAAGCAGATTGATGACATCAATGGGAAATGTTAACTCCCATTGTTCCATCTAAGGATGCCCCTATTGTGGTGACGACTTATCCAAGGTACTACCTCCTTCCTAGAAAATGGTTGTTGAAGTCGACAAGAAGGAAGAATGAACCGATCGAAACAAGTATTGATGCAAGGGATGAGGGTTTCTGATGTAGAAGGGTACAATGTGATAGGTTAACAAGACATGATGACGAGAGATGTCTATAAATGATGATGGTGGTTAAGTGGCCTAAGGTTAGAGTTGCAAATGTGATTGGCGACAGTCATAACAATATCTTATGGGGTAATCCATGGGGTCGGTAGGACGTCCAAGGTGGGCGTATGCTTGCTATGATTTTCATGGTTGGGTGTGGTAAAGAACATGCAGCTTCAACCAAGGGTGATTAGGGAATGCTTCCAGGTAAGAAATTTAAATGGATGGGTGGGAGCCTTCTCCTAAAAAAAATCTTTGTACACTTTCCAAAAGAATATGAAATTGGTTTGGATGTACAAGCACAGAGACGGGTGCCTCATTAACATGAATAATCTTGCACGATGATGTGAGGAGTGTTTTTTGCTAAGGATGGTGGCCCCTGTTACATTGAAATTTGTCACCATGACATTTTAGTACTCCCTTGAAAGCCCACAATATCAAAGTTCCCAAAATCAAGCCTTGAAACTAAGAGAAAAGCTCATAAAAGCCTTAAAATTTTGGTACCGCACTTTCTCCTAGTTTTTCTTGCAGTCCCGCACATTTTGGCTATAAATCCTGCGTAGCCAAGTGCACTTTCTGCTCGTTAAAAGTGCAGACCTCTGTAAAAGATTAGAAAAGGAGAAAGTAAAATCTAGAAACTCAGTTAAAGTCATTTTTAGAAGCTTCTAAAAACATTCATGTGGTGGAAAGTACGCTCCTTTCATGTTCATGCATCCCATCCAATAAGGAGCTAACCCCTTGATGTGAGGAACTAATACCTTTGAAGGAGGATTCTATCCCTTCTTGTATGGATTTGTAACCTCCTCTTCTCCAATATAAAAATAGGCATAGGGCAGCCTCAAGGGGTTAGCAATTGTTAACCAATTGATGAATTGAAATTTTAGTATTGTTGGAGGCGAAGTGTTGTTGAAACTTAGACCCTTTTAGCTAATATTTCACGTGGGAAGGATTACATACCTGTATGTATCTCGGTTGGAAGAGTGCAAGGCTGATATGAGTAAATGAAACACCTGCTTCGGACCCCAGGAAGACCTGTACAACATCAAGGCGGACACGGTTGTAAGGCTCTTCTTATTTAAGTTAATACAAATAAATCTGTTTTTCTCAATAAGCTGTCAATTGATTGTTTATTTTATGGATTCCTTGATCACCATAATGGATATGATTTATGAATATATGCTATGCAGGTGCTATTTCATGTTTGTTTGTTTGTAATTGCAGATCTACAAAGATAACTCTTTCGGGCAACTGAAGGACTACTACTACAAACAAGCGTTGGATCAAAGGTAATATTGTTAAAACCATTATGGCATTTAATTATAAATCACAATATATCTAGAGAAAGATAGTTTTGTTTGTCTATTTGTTGCTAGCTGTCCATAGGACACTTGGGATGTCTATCTTGTCCGCAAGAACGACTTATCCGTCCAACAAAATGGTGACTCCGCTAGGGAAGAATTTGAGCTTTGATTTCTTTTACTTTTGATTTATGAACTTATGTTTCTTGAATTTTATTGATTTATATTGGCTTGGGTAGTTAATCCCTATAGAATCCTTGAAATCTTTCTGAGAATTTTTGGTTTTTTCTCTTGTTTTCTTGTGTCCTCTCTTTTCCTTTTGGGACAGTGTGGGTAGTACCACACTTTTCCTGTACCCACAGTGCAGGACCGCACTGGATTTGCACTAAGGCCTGTGGACCCTGTTAAATTTTTGAAAAAATCTTAAAATCCTCTTTTCTGGATTAGTTTTCTAGGTTCTTAGTGATTACCCAGACCTGTATCTTCTATCAGAAAGCCTTGGTTAAGAGTTTGTTTCAGCATTTTATTTTTGATTGATTTTCTGAAATATTTTCATGTTATAATATTTTTGCTTTGTCTTCCATCCTGCTCAAAGATTAGAAACCTTGGTATGCCTTTAGATCACTGGTATTCTATTGTTTTCTTGCTGAGTCTGGCATCATAGCAAAAATTGTCTTATGAGTTTTAGATTCTATTTTTCTCATTTGCAAATCGTTTAAACTTTTGTTAATAAGTTTGGAATTTCACTTAAAAAACGAAAATTGGATGTTTTTTCGAGTTCTTTCTGATTCAAGCAAAGAATTTCTTAGTTAGATCACAAGCTAAGTAATACATCCTTAAAATATTTGAAGTTTTAATTCAGATTTGGTCTTAGAATTTTAATATCTCAATTTTAATGTTTTTTTAAGCTTTCAGTGCTTTTCTAGGAATTGTAGCATCTTTTGAAGAAAAACTTAGTTTGCAGTTCCGATCTTGAAAAAAAGGGATTTTTATTGAGCATAGATCATTTTGAGTTCTCACTGAAATTATATTTCTTTTCATATATTATTGTTTGAAGGAAAGTTTGTTTTAAAAGATTGCATTTATCAACTCTTCCTTTAGCTATAATTAATTGAAATAAAATGAATTGTTTCTCATTATAGATGCATTTTTAGTATGATTTGAGTCGGGTCATTTCATGTCATCAGTTTCACTTTCACACCTATTGTCTTAAGAAATAGCTTTATAAAATCAACGCTTAAATTAAAATTAACCTAGTAAATTTTATATTTCTAGGGCTCTTTTCACCAATATAGCTTAGGCTAGTGTTTTGGAGTAGGGAGTAATTAAATCTCCAAGACATTTAAAACAAACAAGTAGTTAATCTTGTGGTAGTAAAAAATCCAATAGTCTCTTGTATGCTCTCGGAAGCTCCTCTTAAAGGACTCAAGCAGGAGGTCATATCTGAACCAGTGGGAGAATAAATTCTATCTCATTGGGAACGATAGAAGATTTGTGCGTATTAACAATGGTAAACCTTGGATAGACCATTGTCGAGGAGCCTGGGGTCACTTGTTGGTATACCTTGGATTATGTTAAGGAGCCTTCAAGGGGATTGAGCTTTGTTACTCTGCCCTTACGCGTATGTTGGACTGTAGATTGTTCCCCCAGGTATATTAGTTCCTATTGGTAACCATAGTGACCATAATCTTACGGTTTTTTCCTAAGGTGACGATGGTGGAAAGATCCCACTGTACCTGGAGTAGACGTCAACTAGACTCACTTGGACTCTCTGGAGGGTTATCTTCACTCGATATGATTTAAGTGGAGAAACTTGCACCAGTGTGTTTCATTAAGCAGGTTGTTGGGGTAACTGTTCCAACTTCCCTTTCTGCATTAAATAATACGACGTTGGATTTCCTCACCAACTAGTGTTTTTAGTATGGGAAGTTACTATTTGTGTCTGGCTTGATCTCCTAGATTTTTTAAGCGTGTGATTCATTTTTTTGTTTCCTTAGTGACTCTAGGATTTTTCATTGAAATTTTCATTTGATTGCATGTGATTAATAAGTTTTAATCGTGGCTGAATTACCAAGACAATCACGCAGAATTCATGGGAAGCCTCCTGAATATACACCAAGTCAACTTGAAGGGTTGCGAGCTCTAGTATCAACTACTGACAGTGGAATTAGATCAACAGAAATAGGAGATTCATCTATAGTTGTTCATATTGATTATAAACTACAAACAACAAAGCATATTCAAGAACCGATTTCAGTTTCCGAGATTACTGGTAGTATTTCTCCTTCCAGTGAATTTGCTGAAGAACTTGAAATTTCTGAACCTGACACTGAACCTGTTGTTTTGGAACCATATTTAGGATTTTTTACTCCAACTTCTAGTCATACTGGTTCACCTAGGGTAAGACATATTATTACTGAAAATCTTCCTTCTGACCTCATTTCCATTGACTAACTTGTCGGTCCAGACGAAGAAGTAACTCTTCCCGAAACCCAACAGACTTTGAATATTAGGGAGTGTGAATCTATATTCTACAGTCCATTTATAAGCGATGCTTGGTATTTGTCAATGAAAGATTTTTTAGAAAACACGGGTCTTAGTTTTTCACCACCCCGGATTCCTTTTCATCCTACACCAAGGGGTTATTATCCTTCATCAATCATGTCAAGTGAGCCATCTATGTTTTCCCAATCACCGGAAACATTTTTATATGGTGGTCCTTCTGTTCCTTCGGGGTACCAGTCACTTTCTGGTACTTTCTCAGGAGCAAATCCTTGACCAACTGAATAAGTATTATCAACTGGTACGAATGGAACTAAAACTGAAACATTGAATGCAGAGAAAATTTTTATGATGTCTGGTAATATTCCAAATCCTCAACCTCAAGGTAGTCAGTTACTGCCTGGGGGGCAGCCTCAAGGTAATTTTCTACCAGGACAAACTATAGGACAATATTATTTACCTGGAGAAAAACCTCAAGGACAATACATACCTCAAAGTTATCAACCTCAAGGATACTACATACCCAAAGGTCAACCCCAGACTCAGTATATTCCTCAGGGTCATTATCAACCCCAGATTCAGTACGTGCCTCAGGGTTATCAACCTCAAGGTCAGTACCCAACTGAAGGTTTCCAATTCCCTTCCGATCAATCATTTTTACAAGGAACTGGAAATTTACCACTTAATTATCAACCCTACGCTCAACCAAGCTATGGTCCTTCATATGTACAACCTTCTACGGGTCAATACCTCGGAATGAACATGGTGTGGAATCCATCGCAATTTCAACAGACTGTGCAACCTAATGTGTAGTTACCTAATCAATCTGGACAACCTTTAGTTTCTGGTCCAATCCAACAACCTGTTCAGCCTACTGTTCAAATCCCTGCACCTGGTTCTCTTCAGCAGCCTCGGCATAGTACACCTCAGACTCCACCTCAAACTGCTGCAACTACTACAACCTCTATTCAACCTACAACACCTATTCTGGAGTATCTGTAGCTCTGGTTTCTTCTATCCCTGCATCAGTGCAAATTCCTCAAGCCTCTGTACCATAGTCAGGACCTACAAGTTAGACTATGGCCCAGATGCCTACGGGACAAGCTGGTACAAGTATGATTGTTTCTAGTCAACCTCAGTTTACTTATCAACCATACCAGGGATAGTATCAAATTGGTTAAGCTACGCAAAATCCCGCATATCAATATCATCCATACCCTGGGTATACTTATAAAATACCTCAACAACCCCAGTATGGTCTGGCTAATCTTGGTTATCCAAGAGGTTACAAAATTCAAAATGCACATCCGATTCCAGGATATCTTGGCTATCCTCCTCCTGGCACTGGTTTGATCACTCAAGGTTATCAATACCCTAGCCATTGGTTACCATTCATTGCAGCTTTATATTTTCCAGATCTGTCATGCCTTACGAACGATCCCATTTTTTATCTTCCATATTGGCCGCCGATGCCTAACAAGTTGCCTAGTGATATTTCGAAATTCAAAGGTAAGTTGGGAGAAGACCCATATAATCATGTTATGACTTATCACCTCTGGTGCACATCCAATTCGCTATTCGATGATTCTATTCGATTACATATTTTTTAGAGAAATCTCATTGGTCCAGCTGCCAAATGGTACATTGAGTTACCACACGACTCTTTTAATAATTTTAACGCGTTAGCTACAACTTTATTAACTCATTTCCAGTTGCTTGTCAGATATGACAATGGCACAGAGTTACTCACTTCATTAAAGAAATCTACGTCTACGTGCATATCTGATCACATTCATGAATGGAGACGTAGAAGGCGTTTAGTGAAAGTCTTTATTCCTGGTCAAATTTTGGCTGAATGGTTTATTAAATCGTTATTGCTCAAAATTACTGAAGATGTAGCCAAAGGAGGCGTTGTTATGGAAGAGCAAGTTATTGCTCAGGCTCAGTATCTTGACCTTGTCTATACTCAGTCGCGTACTCTGTATGATAAAATCCCCGATTTACCAAAACCTGGTTAGTTAATTGCAAATCCTTCTGGCTCTCATGCCGCTGATGGTGTAATTAGTTCTGTTAGTACTGGTAAGAGTAAGAAGAATTCTTCCAAGACTACTTCTCCTATTATCACTTTAACCGATTCACCCAAAGGGGATTCTTCCCTAGAAATTTCTGCTGATATCCATGTTGTAGAGACATCTATGACCAAATCTAAAAAATATGGTAAGAATAAAGGTAAGAATAAAAAAAAGAAATCTTCAAAAGAGAAAACTGATACAACTGAACCAACTGACGAAAAACGCAAACCTCGATATCCTTGTCTCATTTGTGACAAGGATCATTTTACAAAAGAATGCCTGCATAGAGCCGAGGTAGCAAAATTCATTAAGGGTTCTCCTATACCTTCTGTCTTGAAGGATCCTTTTCCCACTCAAGATAGTAACATGGTTGGATATTCCTCCAATCCTGTTGAGGATATTTTAATGGTTGCGACGCGATCACAACATTACGGTAGTAAAAATACTGGTAAAGAAGCAGAAACATCCAATTCTGCATCGAATAAATCTCCCTCAGTTTCTAATCCATTACAGATTGAGAAACAAAATCCTCACTCAGTGATTAAACTGCTTGCCAAAAGTGTACTTCGTAAATCAGCTTTTAATCCACATGCGAGAGCTGCTCAGAATTACAATATTGTTGAAGATTTTACAATTTCCCCTTCAGCAATGTCTGCTTTGGAAGTATTGCAATCATTCCCTTCCCAAATAAAATTACTTTTGTCAGCCTTAGGAGCTGTAGATATCTAGGATTCGAACCTCATGATCTTTGATTTAGAAAATTTTACACCGTGCCTGCCTCATCAAATGGATTTTCAGATTTCGGTAATAGTAAAAAACAAGCGTATATTTCATACTGGTTGTTGATGAAGGGGCTTCTACGTGTATAATGTCGATAAAATGTTGGAAATCAATTGGTTCTCCAACAATCAACCAATCACCAACTATTCTCAAAGCGTTTGATGGAAGAGGTTTTCAGCCATATGGTATCTTACAAGATCTACCAATAAAGGTCGAAGGCAAAGTGGTTAATCTAGATGTGCAAGTGGTTGATGCCCCTCTGGATTATAACCTTCTCCTGGGTCGCAGTTGGTCTTACGCTATGACTGATGTTGTATCATCGATCTTTCATCTCATCATGTTTCCTCATAAAGGAAATATCATTAAGATAGACCAACTCTCATATTATTCATCCGACCCAGCCTCTACTGATAGTATCCAACATATTGAAAAATCGACTATCCCTTATAAATATGTCGAAGTAGGTTTGATTAAAGATTCAGCTTTACTGGGAAATTTTTCCCTGCCTCCTCCTAACGTACAAAATCCTATTGCTAATATCAATATGATTACATCAAGTGCTATTTCCTTTGATGATCCTTGGATAGTACCTTCAGAATTAGAATTGGATTCTTTCGAGGGCCCGATGCCTTTAAGTCCTTTTGAGCTAGCATATCAGCAAGTACAGTCATTTTCTGATACCCTTTCAACCAAATCTGATCCAGAGAGTGTGATAAATCAGGAGTCATTTTCAATATCGAGTTTAGCTTCGACCCAAATTCCGGATTTTGCTCAAAAAAAATTTCATACTGATGAACATATTCGTGAATTCTTGTCGGTAGATAAATTACCATGGGAAGATCTACACCATAGATCTTCATTTTTACCTAATCTCGGTCCTTTTGAAAATGATTTTTCCTCCATTTTTACCACTGATTACATCAAATAACCTCATAATCCTATCTCACATACTAATTCTGAAATGAATTTATAAAATATTTCTACGACAGTTCCTCTTGAAATTTCAGTAAAACCTGGAATTGTTGAAAACATTCACATAGGTGCTTCTTGTACACCTAAATAAATTCAAGCATATAAGGCCCTCTTTCAGGAATTCCGCGACATATTTTCCTTTTCATATGAAGAAATGCCAGGAATCGATCCGTCAATAGTTGTACATGAAATTAAGACATACATGGATGCCAAACCAGTCAGACAGAAATTACGTCAGATTCATCCGAGAAAAGCTTCCGCTATCAAAGTCGAAGTTGAAAACTACTTCGTGCAGGTTTTATTTATCCAATCCCGTTAACGGACTAGGTATCTAATATTGTTCCGGTCAATAAAAAACAAGGAACAATAAGGGTATGTATCGACTATAGGGATATAAATCGAGCTTGTCCTAAAGACAATTATCCAACCCCTTACATCGATCAAATTATCGACGATTGTGATCGAAGTGAAATGTTCTCATTCATGGATGGATTTTCCGGCTACAATCAAATAAACATACTCCCTGCAGATCAACCTAAAACAACTTTCAATTGTCCATGGGGAACTTTTTCTTATCGCAAATTACCTTTTGGCCTTAAGAACGCTGGCGCCACTTTTCAAAGGGCCATATCTTATGCATTTCACGACATTAAGCATATTGTGCAACCCTACCTCGATGATTTGCCTACTCATTCTTCATGCATAGCAGATCATATTACTCATTTACGAGCAATCTTTATATGATGTAGGCATTATAAGATTCGTTTGAATCCTCACAAATGTGTTTTATACGTAGAATCCGAACGATTGTTGGGATTTATTATCTCAAAGGTAGGCATTCGTGTCGACCCATCGAAGGTTGAGGCAATCATCAATTTACCTCCTCCTTCTACTCTTCGCCAACTCCAAAGTTTGCAAGGGAAAGCAAAATTTTTACGTTGATTCATTCCTAACTATGTCGAGTTAACGAAAGGTTTCACTAGGTTGTTGAAACAAAACATTCCATTCTTTTGGGACGAGATCGCTAATTGATCTTTTGATGCTTTGAAAAACGCGTTGACCCATGCACCGCTACTGCATCCTCCCAACTACAACCAAGATTACTTTTTGTACCTCGCCGCTTCCAATTCCACGATAGGGATGGTTTTAGTTCAGGAAGATGAATTCCATAGTGAACATGTGATTTACTATCTTAGTCGAAATTTTCATCCAACTGAGATTAAATACTCACATGTGGAGAAATTGGCCTTGGCATCTGTTCAAGCTGTCCAACATTTTCGTCACTACATACTTTTACGCAAAACGAGAGTGATATCTTATTGCAACCCTATGATGTACATCTTGACCAAAAAATTTCTAGGGGGCAAATACTCCAAATGGATTGTTATCCTGCAGGAGTTTGATTTGGAGTTTGAAAAGTCAAAATCTATGAAATCTTTGATATTTGCTGAAATTATGTGTGATTTTCCACGTACTGATACAGAAACTATGGCGGAACAACCAATCACGAATGAATCCTTGTTTATTATTAGTACCATTGATCCATGGTATGGAGATATTATTGTATATCTTCAGACCCAATCTTTTTGGCCTAAGATTTCATGGTCACAATGACGAAAAATTTGTTTCCAGTCTCAACAATATCACATTGTTGGCGACACACTTTACCATCATGGAGCGGATTCGGTTTTTCAACGTTGTCTAACTCATGATAAAGCCGAGAAGGTTTTCAATGACTATCACTCAAGAGCATGTGGCAATCATATGTCTGGGTACGCCACAACCCAAAATATATTGTGTGCAGGATATTTCTGGCCATCTAAGTTCAAAGATTGTATTTACGCGGTCCGAAAATGTCATAATTTTCAAATCTTCGATCGAAAAATGCATGCACCACCTGCTCCTCTTCACCCCATAATTGCTGTCAGTCCTTTTTCAAAATGGGGCATCGATTTCATTACACGTAACCCTCACTCGGGTGGGGGGCATGGGTACATTATTCTAGCAGTAGACTATTTTACCAAATGGGCCAAGGCGATGCCTACATTTGTGGCAGATGGAAAAACTGTAGATAATTTCGTATTCAATCATATGATTGCTCGTTTTGGTGTACCCCAAGCGATAATTACCGATCCCAGGAGCCATTTTTGAAATATCATGATGACCGAGTTAACAGACTAGCTTAGCCTGCACCATGAAAGTTCTACACCATACTTTCCATAGGCCAATGGTTTAGTTGAAGCGATTAATAAAGTTTTAGTCACCATGATCAAACGAACCATTGGAATCCATAAGTCAAATTGGCATACCATGCTCTTTTCAACACTTTGGGCATATCAAACCTCAGCAAAAACATTGACAAGTTTTACTCCTTTTCAACTGGTCTACAGTTTAGAAGCAGTATTAACCATTGAATGCGAGATACCATCACTCCAACTAGCCATAGAGTTATTACCAGATGTTAGTGTCGGTATCTTCATCCCTCCGTTAGTGATCAAAATCCTCTTGTTGCATTGCATATTAGGTGTCTCATTTGGTCATTTGCATTCCATTAGGAGCATGGATCATCTAACGGTAGTGGCTTGTTGCTCATGTCCCTCATGTCCTTTACCTGCTGGCCTATTTCTGTTCATTAAAATCATTTGTAGTCATTTTTGGTCTCATAGTTTACAAAGAATCATTTTTAGGGTTTTAGTCTCATTAGGTCTAGGGTTTCATTAATCAGGTCTTCAGAATGCCTAATAACGGTCAGCAGGCACATGAGGAAGTTTGAAATAAGGTTTCAGTGATAAAATTTCATCATTACATGCTTAATAATGGTTTTTCTTCAAACCTCTATTTTGAAGAAAAATAGTGTTTTTATCTCTATGTATAAATGTAATGTGATTTCAAGTTTTCTCAGTTGTAATAATACTTTCACTCGCAACCCTGGTCACCTTTGTTAAATCTCCATGCCGTCCATTCCCTGCAAGACAGACAGAAAGCTCATCATTCAGTTAAAAAGCCAAAAGGAAGCAAAACAGAGTTTTTTTAAAAAAGTGTTAAAATTTGAAACATTACAAAGTGGGTTTTTCAAATGGAAAATAAAAATCCTTGGCATATAAGATATTTTCATGTTTCAAGACTTCATTTGTATGCCAAAATACAGTAGTGATCAGAGGATAACCAGTGAAGAGCAAAGCAAACAGTTTGAAGGAGATTTTGTGCAAAGATCAGTCGTGCGACGCATTGGGTGACTGTCGCGACGCATCAGGCGAGCGCGACGCATTGGGTCGGCTCCCTGTGTGTAAATTTACTCCTGTGTGACACATTGGAAGGACATGGCACACTAGGTTTGTTGCGCGATGCACATGGCAGAAAGCTAATTTATTGCCATTTCTTCCAAATTTTCAAACCGGCTCGATCCATCTTTGTCCAAGTAAGTCCATGCAACTTCTCCATTGCCCATGACATGTGTTTGGTGATGCTTATGAGAATTTAAATACAAAAAATCAAACCCTATTATCTTGTTTGAAGAATGCTCCTTTAGGGTTTTGAAATTGGTTTTGTGTCAATCATTTCCATTTCCCCCACCTTGTTATTCCCTCCTCACTGTCTATCTTGTCACAAGCAACCCATTTCTCTATTCCCTTGTATCCCTAAATCATTCATTCCTATCCCATTCCCATTATCCCCATCCCAATTGTAAATTTCCCCAAACCCCAAGGCTATCCCAAGAGATTAAGTGGCTATCCCTAAACTTATCAATTCACAGATTTCAAGTGGAAAAATTCACTTAATAATAGTCCATCATTTCCACTACTCTATCCCTCCATAGTCCCTCATTTGTTACCACATTTTTGGCAAAAAACCCAAAGACACCAAACTTCTCATTTTCATCCAAGACAATATAGACCTTGGACATCATGGAGACAGAGACCACTAGTGTGCCAGTGTATGTCACTTATCAGAGAGGCACTAGAGGGTTATTTGTAGCGGCCAGGCGAGTATTATCTCCACCCGGGGTGGAAGGGGTCTCGCTTCCATCATCAGCAGCATAGGTACAGGTACAGGACAGGGGTAACAAGCCCATGCAGGAAGAGGGGCCTTCAGGAGGCCAGGATACAGATTTCATACTCATTGATTGGATTTGGGCTCTCCTAGCTCAAAGCTGAGAGAGGTTGTTCAGGAGCAGAAGGCGGAAATAAAAACTTTGACCGTAAAGTTTCAAAGAGCCCAATGGATTATCAAATACCTTGAGTAGCGAAACAAACAGTTGGAAGATCAGCAAACTATCATGGAGTCGCAAAATATACGTGAGAACCGGCAAGCTGCCCAAAGGAGCCAAACCGAGATGACATCCATTGAGAAAGAGATTGAAGCTGATCAAGAAACTTGGCTTGAAAGGGTCAATATTCATTTGGAGAAGCTATTGCAGAAGGCCAACAAGGAAAAGAACATGTTGAGGCACATGAAAAATCATTATTGGGCAATAAATCATGTTTGCAAGGCACGAATCAAGATCCTAAAGGCAAAGTTAAAGAGGGAATTAAAGTGTCGCAAAAGGCATGATAGACTTCAAATTTTGGCCGAAGCTTCCTTGGCCCAGCATAGTGTATGATGGAGGACACTCAGGAAACATTTTGCAAATTTTGATTTTTTTGGCCTAAACACTGATTTTTCTACCCGACGCGTTGTGCCACTTGGCGCGCGCTTATGATTGGGAGCTCCTCTTGGGTAAAAATTTGTATTTTTGGATTTTTCATGAAAATTTATGCATGCCTACACATGGAAAAGATATTTTGACAGGTTTTCGGCTTCCAGAAGGGTCAAAAACACCCTAAAAATGACTTTTCTGCCCCTTTTTGGACACACAGGAAGCAGTGTTGGGAAAAATCATTTTTGGAGGGGACAATGGAAACCAAATTCAGAAATTCCACTTGGGTTGAAAATAAGACATGGAGAGCTCTCTAACGAGCTATCCTTTTCTCAATTTGGACACTGGGAAGGCCTTCAAAACTGGTTCCAAACTGGCGCAATGCATAGAGATTTCAAGCGCGGCGCATTGGGGATTTTGGCTCATTTTTCACTCAGTAACTCTGTTTTTTGCCTAGTTTTGGCCATTTTGACTTTCTTACTTCCACATGTAAAAATCTTGATGTAATTTGATGTAATTTCATGGCTCTTGATGTAATTTTGGCAAATTTTTACTCATGGAAGTAGATTCATTCATCAAAAGGTGAATTGTAACTGAATGAATCGGTTTCCTATCTTATAGAGGCAAGCTATTCCACTGCCTATTTTCCAGTTCTTAGTTTATATCTTGTTGAAATAGCTCCTATGCTAGTGAGATCGACCCCTAGAGTCATGGGGATGAGTTATTCTTGTCTATGTCTTGTAGTTTTTCAGTCATTTTCAGGGTTGGACACTTGGGATTGCTTTGAGCTTCATTGCACATTTCATCTCTGCAGTTTGGCAAAGGAATAGATCAGGACTTGCAGAACTCCTTGGGATTCATGTGGCTCTTTGTTTTGATGATGTATTTCTCTTTTTTATTGTAAGTTTACTGATGTTTCATGTGTATCATCTTCCTTCTTATTTCTTCTTAAGTTAAACAAACAAGTATAAAGGTGGAATTCATTAGATTTGCAGTGCTCTACCTTGAGTTTTGTTTAATTTTCTATTTTTTCAACTATCTGAAGAGGATTATTGAAAGTCTCTTGCCCTCTTCAACTCCTCACCAGTCTGAGCTATCCATTTCATTCAAAATTGAAACATCAAAACAGTTTCCTACCTTTCCCCATTCAAATCCCTACAAAACTGCTCATTTCCCATACCCAAAATCTGCCTTTCCCTTTGATCCAACAAACACCCTCAAAATCAAATCAAACTCTCTTACATATATACCTAGCCTAAAATCATCCTTTATTCAAGTCATCTCAAGCCTCACTGATCATATTTTGATGAGATTGACCAGGAGAGAGCCCTCTCCCGATCTGGTAGGGCTAGCTACTAGATTAAGCGTGGTTTGATGTTACCCTAGACTCTGCCTTTCTCAGCCTGAGGTAGATTTAGGCAATAACATAGTGGTGACCATACTAGGGACATAAAAAATGGTTTTCTTGTTAGTTTTATTCGTTTTATAAGCTACAGACGGAGCCTGAAGTTATGCCAGGTAGCCTTCGAAACGCTCTTGCTTTGCATTAGCGAAAGGAGATAAACGTTGCTTCAGTCAATCTCTGGTCTAGTTTGTAAACGTAACACCTGAATTTTAAATTGCCCCAATATATTAGATCATTCTAGACTTTTGGATGATGAGTTTAGAATTTGATAGGCTTAACAAGTTGTTTTTGTCTGTTTGATTTTTGGGAATAATTTAACACACTGGCTTCCATACAACATACCCGAGCAAATCTGGATCCCGATCCACCTCCTGTGTATGAAAATCCAAATATTATTTCGATAATCCTTCGTCGAGATAGTCCTATGTTTCCTGTGTTCAAATCTCATTCATGCCCCACTGTTTTTGAGTATCTTGAAGATCTTGAGTTTGACGAACAATTTGAGTTGTCGTTGTTTGAGACTAAGTCTGAAAGTGCTATTGATTCTACTATCCTAAATCCAGAGTTTGTCAAAGATCTTGAAATTGAAAAAGCTAATAGATCCATTGAAAGTTATATCCTAAATCTTTAGACTTTGATTGTGGCAACAAACATTCCCGAATTCATAGAGTCTGCATCTGCAACTCTTGGGTCATCTGCAATTGCATCTAGCTCACAAATTCCTACCGAGCCTCCTTTCGTTCCTACCATTCCCGTGCAACCTTCTATCCCTGATAAACAATATGTAGTAGTATCACCTTCATCCACACCACATACACCTCATACATCAACTTGTCCGACTCCTCCTATATTCCCAAACACGGTTGTAAATCCACCCAGAGCAATGGTTGCCCGATTTGCACCCCTCGCATTGCCTTAAAACTTGGATGACATGCCCGCTGACTATCAAAGAAAAATTCCACTATTTAATGGCACTCCTCAAAGCGTTACTACTCAGCAACATGTGGATAGGATGGCATATTTCTTTGACCTTCATGAGATTGATGCGGAAAATGTGACAATGAGACTGTTTGTACAAACCTTTGGAGGTGAAGTAAGAAAGTGGTTCAGAGCTTTGCCCGCTAGAAGTATTGCTACATTGCCTAATCTTCAGAGACAATTCTTGGATCGATGGGAAGTGAAGAAAGACCCTCTTTCAATCCTTTCTGAATATGACAATATCAAGCGAAACGTTGGTGAGTCAGTTCAATATTATTGTATTAGATTCAATTCTGTTTACAATGCAATTCCTGCTAATATAAAGCCACCTAGGGGGTCAGCTTTAATTATGTTTCTGGATGGTTTCGATCCTGACATGGCTTATCAATTAAGAGAAAGAGATCTGGGCACTTTAGAAGATATGCAGAAAATTGCGGACAGCGTTGAAGCCAATTTGAATGCCAGGAGAGCTAGAATGAATGCTGAAAAGAAAGTAGCGATTAAGGAAGAGGTTTCCACATTAGATCAAGTGCTCCGTTAGATGGAAAATATCTTTGAAAGATTTAAAATTGATCATTCTGAACCGCAGATCAGAAATCCTAACTTCCGTGGCCAACAACAACCGTAATTTAGAATCAAGAAAAGAGAGCAGCGAGCACAAGAACTAGCAGCACAACATCAAGTGAAGACACCATTACAGCATAATTTTGTTCATGGTCTGAAATCAGATGATGATGAGAATGTAATTGGAGAAGAGAATCATTTCTTTACACCTGATGATATGCCAATTTTTATTACTAAAGATGAGGATTATTCGGAAAACTCAGCTGTACAAAAGGACGAGGATTTCATCTTGGAAAATGAGACGGCTCTTGAAGAAGAGTCTGATGAATATCAAAGGGGGTATATGAATGCCTTGACCACCCAGCAGTGACAATATTCACTCAGAAGTAGAGATGTACCTGTTAATCCAATTCAAAAGAGAAAGGAAGCTTCAGCACCAAAGAATGATTCACCCATTGTGCAGAAGAAGGGGAAAGAGACAGCTGATCCAACTACTAGCAAATCACCATCAGCAAATGAAAGATCCAATCAGCCAAATGTATCAAAGGAGAAAACTGAAAAGAAGGATGTTCCAGCTAAAGAGGTACAGAAAAATTCAGTTTTTAATTTAGAAAATGAAATTGCTAAGTAAAAAGTATCCATTCCTTTGACTGAATTGATGAAGAATAGCAACTATAAGGTTCAGGTGTCTAATATTTTGAGTTTAGATCCATTGTATGATATGGTAAACGTGGAACATGATCAACCTGAGTTGATTTTTGGTCCAACATTGGATGGTGAGTCTCCAGATAGTGATGTACATCATTTTTACATCAGCCTTAGATTGCACGACTATGTGTTACACAATGCTATGTTTGATTATGGTGCCTCTCATAATCTCATGCCTAGGGCAATCATGGAGAAATTGGGATTGGATATCACTAGAAAGTATCATGACCTTTATTCTTTCGATTCTAGTAGAGTAAGATGCATTGGGCTTATCAAAGATTTGGTGGTCAGTTTGGATCATATTCGGACTAAAAATGTTTTGATGGATGTGGTTGTGGCAGATATTCCTCTAAGATTTGGCATGCTTCTTTCCAGATCTTGGGGAGCGAAACTTAAAGGGAAATTGCAACTTGATTTCTCCTATGCTACTATTCCCATGTTCAGTCAGATGAGGAAATTATACCGGGAGAAAAAGATGAAGTATATGATCACTAGCAAGGAGAAACCAGTAAATCATCCAATCAATTATGTACATACTGATTTAGAATCATTTGTTTTGTATTCAGATAGCTTTAATGATGTAGAAAGTCAATTAGTTGAAGTAGAAGACATTTCGGAAATCACTGAGAATTTCAGAGAGGTCTTAAAGAAAGAGAGACAAAGACTTGATAGTACTGCTGAGCAATCAGCCTTCCAACAATAGCAAAATGTTGATGGACAACAAGCAGAAGTAACAGAGAAAACAAAATTTCAGCATTTGGAAGAGGATGAAGATGGTTTGTGGACCATGGATTTTGATGGTGCGGTAGGAAATGATGGTGCTGGAATTGGCATTTGGGTATGCAGCCCTTTTCTTCCCCAAAAAAAGTGCCAAGTAATGTAAGGGTCTGTTCTTATAAATTGGCTTTTGATTGTTCAAATAATGAGGATGAATACGAAGCTTTAAATGTTGGTCTGAAAATTCTTAGAAAGCTAAATTTTAAGAGGATTGCAGTGTATGGCGACTCCGAGTTATTTATCAAGCAAGTGAAAGGTGAATATCTAACTAAGCATCCTCGAATGCGGACCTACCGCAATGCGATATTAGATATCTTGAGATTATTTTCAGATTATACTTTGACTTGTGTCCCTCGTATTCAGAATGGTATTGCAGATGCACTTGGAAAAGCAGCAAGTAATTTTAAAATTCCGATGAAATCAAGCAACAAATTTGAAATCCATGTGAAGCATCGTCCAAATGTTCTTGATAACCAAAGTTATTGGAAAGTGTTTCAATATGAAAAAGAAATTGATGAGTTTATGCAAAATGAAGGTAAGTTCAAAGACACTTCTATTGATATGGAGCATGATGATGGCGAGGCTGATGTGCAAGTCAATCAGATGGAAGTTTTGCAGCTGAAGGATAATGTCATTCCTAAAGGTCTAATACCTTTAGAGGAGATTTTCGACCAAGATGATGTAGCTCGAAAACCAACCTTGTGGCCAACAGAGAAAGGAGTTGAGGATGTGAACATTGGATCAGCAGAAAATCCAAAAATGGTGAAATTGTCCAAAGCATTGCCCCCACACGTAAAAGAAAAGTATATCAGTTTATTATCTTCCTTTGCTGATGCATTTGCTTGGGATTATTCAGATTTGAAGACATATGACACAAACATAATTCAGCACACCATTCCGATCAAGCCAAATCAAAAGCCCTTTCGGCAAAAATTGAGAAGAATAAATCTAAAGTTGCTGCCCTCAATAGAGAAGGAAGTGAATCGGTTGTACAAGGCTGGTATTATCGTCCCCATAATATTTTCAGATTGGATTTCTAATTTGGTGCCCATGCGCAAGAAAACAGGTGAGATTCGCTTATGCATTGATTTTCGAAATCTGAATAAGGTTTCTTTGAAATACAATTATCCATTGCCCAAAATGGATCACATACTTCAGCGAGTAGTTGGAGCATCTCGTATGTCGCTACTCGATGGTTATTCCGGTTATAACCAAATTCTGGTCTATGAGGATGATAGAGACAAAACAACGTTCACCACTCCATGGGGAACTTTCCATTATGCTAAAATTCCTTTCAGTTTGAAGAATGCTGGTGCGACCTTTCAGCGAGAAATGGATATGGCATTTGCAAATGAAAAGGATGTTTTTCTAGTTGTGTATCTTGATGATTTGACAATTTTTTCTAATTCAGATGAAGAGCACCTTTATCATTTGAAGATTGTTTTTCAGCGGTGTAGAAAATATGGTGTGTCTCTCAATCCAAAGAAGAGTTTGTTCGCCATGGATGAAGGCAAGATTCTTGGTCATATTATATCAAAGGATGGCATCTGCATTGATCCAGCTCGAGTAGAAGCTATTCAACAAATTGATCTTCCCCGAAACAAAAAGGAGATCCAATCTTTCAATGGTAAGATGAATTTCTTATGTCGCATTGTGCCCAATCTTGCAGAACATTTAAGGGAAATCAAAAAAATGCTCAAGAAAGATAGTGTAGTGAGGTGGACTGAGGAAGCAGTAAAGTCTTTCAATTTAGTGAAATTGGCTCTTTCTTCAGCTCTGGTTTTGATCGGCCCGGACTATACTCAGGATTTTATTTTGTTTTCATTTGCCTCAGATCATACTATGGCAGCAATCTTGATGCAGAAAAGAGATCAGCATGAAAAACCAGTTTCTTTTTTCAGCCAAACCATAAGAGATGCAGCTTGAAAGTATAACATTATTGAAAAGAAAGCTCTTTCCTTAGTGAAAGCGTTGAAAGATTTTCGAGTATATATTCTGCATTCTCATATTCTTGCTTATGTTCCTAATGCTGTTGTTAAGGATGTCTCAGTGCAAACAGATCCAGAAGGGAGACGAGGCAAATGGATTGCTGCCTTGTTGGAATATGATGTGGAGATAAAGCCTACAAAGCTTATCAAAGGACAGGGGCTGGCTAAGCTAATGGCTGAGTCAAATTTGCATGCCTTGGACATTAATCTCATTACTGCTATGTCCGAGGAAAATGAAGAAAGTTCGCTAATTCAGGTATCAGAAATCTTTGTTCTTTCTCCTTGGTATTCGGACATTGTATATGTGCTCCAAAATCTGTCACCACCGCTAGGAATGGCTAAAAACAAAAGTAGGACTCTGAAATTGAAGGCTGCCAAGTTTTTTATCATGAATAATGCACTCTATTGGAAGGATCCCAGTGGTGTTTTGCTAAATTTTTTGGTTGAAGAAGAAGCAAAGCAGGTTATGGAGGGTTTTCATAAGGGAGATTGCGGAGGTCACCTTTTCTGGAAAACAACGGCCAACAAAATTTTGAGAGCAGGATATTATTGGCCGACTCTCTTTGCTGATGTGTAAAAAACTGTTAAAAGCTGCCATGAATGTCAGATTTTTGAAGGGAGAAGAAAAATGCAGCCTTTACCGCTCAAGCCCATTGAAGTAAGTGCTCCTTTTCAGTAGTGGGGTTTGGATTTCATTGGCGAGATCCATCCTGCTTCTTCAGCGCAACATAGATGGATCCTTACAGTGACGGATTATTTTACTAAATGGATTGAGGTGATTCCCACTAGGCAGGCCACAGATTTGGTAATAATTTCATTTCTTGAAAACAATATTTTGTCTCATTTTGGCTGTCCAAACAAGCTGATTACTGATAATGCAGCAAATTTCAAATCTAAAAGAATGATTTATTTTTGTAATAAGTATCAGATCACTTTGGGGCACTCAACTGCATATCATCCACAAGGTAATGGATTGGCCGAATCTTCAACTAAATCCTTGGTCAATATTATCAAAAGGATGCTGGAAATAAACAAGAAATGTTGGCATAAGAAATTAGTTAATGCACTTTGGGCAGACAGAGTGAGTCAAAAGTAATCTATTGGCATGTCTCCTTTTCAGCTTGTGTATGGTGTTGACACAGTATTCCCAACCTCTCTCGCAGTTCCAGTGGTTAAAATTCTACAGGAAGCTAGCAACGAAGATGATCATATGCAATGGAGAATAAATCAAATGATCCATTTACAGCAGACTAGAGATGAGGTTTTTCAAAACACTTTCAAGCTGCAAGAGAGAATCAAGAAGATATATGATTGAAAGGCAAAGGCGGACAAGTTTCAATCAGAAGAAGTGCTGCTAAAATGGGATGCAAGAAACGAAGACAAAGGTAAGCATGGCAAGTTCAAGAATCTTTGGAAAGGACCTTTCAAAATTGCTGCATATAGAGGCCAAAATGCTTTCCTTTTGAAAGAAATGAATGGATAAGGTTGTCCAGGACGGTCGGTCAATGGTCGACTACTCAAACAGTACTATCTTTGAAATGTTTTCTGCTGTCATACATATCACTGTACATACCAGTTTGTTTAAGTTTCATTGCAAGCATGTGCTGTCATCATTCTTTTAGTTTGGGACCCGAGGTGAAGGCTATAAATCTGAATATTGATTTCAGTTTTGGTTTGATTTATTGAGTCAGGTCTTTCAGTCATTTTGGTTTCAAAATTGAGTCAGTTTGAGTTAGTTTTCAGCTCTCACAATGAGTCAAGAGTCTTGTTTTGGTTTGTCTAAGTTATTTACTCTGTAGCCCAATGGACGAAGGCACTACCTACTTTCCTAGAGATCTATAGTTCTTGGCACCTCCAAGGAGCTACCATCCCCATTGGAGCCAATGTTAGTGTCGGTATCTTCATCCCTCTGTCAGTGATCAAAATCCTCTTGTTGAATTTCATATTAGGTGTCTCATTTGGTCAGTTGCATTCCATTAGGAGCATGGATCATCTGACGGTAGTTTCTTTTTGCTCATGTCCCTCATGTCCTTTACCTACTGGCCTATTTTTGTTCATTAAAATCATTTGCAGTCATTTTTGGTCTCATAGTTTGCAAAGAATCATTTTTAGGGTTTTAGTCTCATTAAGTCTAGGGTTTCATTAATCAGGTCTTCAGAATGCCTAATAATGGTCAGCAGGCACATGAGGAAGTTTGAAATAAGGTTTCAGTGCTAAAATTTCATCATTATATGCTTAATAATGGTTTTTCTTCAAAACTCTGTTTTGAAGAAAAATAGTGTTTTTATCTCTATGTATAAATGTAATGTGATTTCAAGTTTTCTCAGTCATAATAATACTTTCACTCGCAACCCTGGTCGCCTTTGTCAAAGATCCATGCCATCCATTCTCTACAAGACAGACAGAAAGCTCATCATTCAGTTAAAAAGCCTAAAGGAAGCAAAACAGAGTTTTTTTTAAAAAGTGTCAAAATTTGAAACATTACAAAGTGAGTTTTTCAAATGGAAAATCAAAATCCTTGGCATATAAGATATTTTCATGTTTCAAGACTTCATTTTTATGCCAAAAGACAGTAGTGAGTAGAGGATAACCCGTGAAGAGCAAAGCAAACAATTTGAAGGAGATTTTGTGCAAAGATCAGTTGCGCGACGCATTGGGTGACTGTCGCGATGCATCAGGCGAGTGCGACGCATTGGGTCGGCTCCCTATGTGTAAATTTACTCCTGCGTGATGCATTGGAAGGACACGACACACTGGGTTTGTTGCACGACGCACATGGCAAAAAGCTAATTTATTGCCATTTCTTCCAAATTTTCAAACCGGCTTAGTCCATCTTTGTCCAAGTAAGTCCATGCAACTTCTCCATTTCCCATGACATGTGTTTGGTGATGCTTATGAGAATTTAAATACAAAAAATCAAACCCTATTATCTTGTTTGAAGAATGCTCCTTTAGGGTTTTGAAATTGGTTTTGTGTTAATCATTTCCATTTCCCCCACCTTGTTATTCCCCCCTCACTGTCTATCTTGTCACAAGCAGCCCATTTCCCTATTCCCTTGTATCCCTAAATCATTCATTCCTATCCCATTCCCATTATCCCCATCCCAATTGTAAATTTTCCCAAACCCCAAGGCTATCCCAAGAGATTAAGTGGTTGTCCCTAAACTTATCAATTCACAAATTTCAAGTGGCAAACTTCACTTAATAATAGTCCATCATTTCCACTACTCTATCCCTCCATAGTCCCTCACTTGTTACCACATATTTGGAAACAAAACCAAAGACACCAAACTTCTCATTTTCATCCAAGACAATATAGACCTTGGACATCATGGAGACAGAGACTACTAGTGCGTCAGTGTATGTCACTTATCAAAGAGGCACTAGAGGGTTATTTGCAGCAGCCTGGCGAGTATTATCTCCACCCGGGGTGGAGGGGGTCTCGCTTATATCATCAGCAGCAGAGGTACAGGTACAAGACAGGGGTAAGAGGCCCATGCAGGATGAGGGGCCTTCAGGAGGCCAGGATACAAATTTCATACTCATTGTTGAGGATTTGGGCTCTCCTAGCTCAAAGCTAAGAGAGGTTGTTCAGGAGCAGAAGGCGGAAATAAACACTTTGACCGTCAAGTTGCAAAGAGCCCAATGGATTATCAACTACCTTGAGCAGCAAAACAAACAGTTGGAATATCATCAAACTATCATGGAGTTGCAAAATATACGTGAGAACCGGCAAGCTGCCCAAAGGAGCCAAACCGAGATGACATCCATTGAGCAAGAGATTGAGGTTGATGGAGAAACTTGGCTTGAAAGGGTCAATATTCATTTGTAGAAGCTGTTGGAGAAGGCCAACAAGGAAAATAACATGTTGAGGCACATGAAGAATCATTATTGGGCAAGAAATAATGTTTGCAAGGCACGAATCAAGATCCTAAAGGAAAAGTTAAAGAGGGCATTAAAGTGTCGCAAAAGGCATGATAGACTTCAAATTTTGGCCAAAGCTTCCTTGGCCTAGCATAGTGCATGATAGAGGACACTCAGCCCAAATTTCAAGAAATTTGGGACACATTTTGTAAATTTTGATTTTTTTGGCCTAAACACAGATTTTTCTGCTTGACGCATCGCGCCACTTGGCACGCGCTTATGATTGGGAACTCCTCTTGGGTAAAACTTTGTATTTTTGGATTTTTCATGAAAATTTATGCATGCCTACACATGTACAAGATATTTTGACAGGTTTTGGGCTTCCAGAAGGGTCAAAAACACCCTAAAAATGACCTTTTTTCCCCTTTTTGGACACACAGGAAGAAGTGTTGGGAAAAATCATTTTTGGAGGGGCAAATGGCAACCGAATTCCGAAATTCCACTTGGGTTGGAAAGTAGAGAGGCCTAGATTTTGAACGAGCTATCCTATGCTCAATTTGGACACCAGGAATGCCTTCAAAACTGGCTCTAATATGGCGCAACGCATAGAGGTTTCAGGTGTGGCGCATTAGGGATTTGGCTCATTTTTCACTCAGTAACTCTGTTTTTCGCCTAGTTTTGGACAGTTTGAATTTATTACTTCCACATGTAAAACTGCTGATGTAATTTGATGTAATTTCATGGCTCTTGATGTAATTTTGGAAAATTTTTACTCATGGTAGTAGATTCATTCATCAAAAGGTGAATTGTAACTGAATGAATCGGTTTCCTATCTTATAGAGGCAAGCTGTTCCATTGCCTATTTTCCAGTTCCTAGTTTAGATCTTGTTGAAACAGCTCCTAAGCTAGTGAGCTCGACCCCTAGAGGCATGGGGATGAGTTATGCTTGTCTATATCTTGTATTTTTTCAGTCATTTTCAAGGTTGGACACTTGGGATTGCTTTGAGCTTCATTGTACATTTCATCTCTACAGTTTGGCAAAGGAATAGATCAGGATTTGCAGAACTCTTTGGGATTCATGTGGCTCTTTGTTTTGATGATGTATTTATCTCTATGATTGTAATTTTACTGATGTTTCATGTGTATCATCTTCCTTCTTATTTCTTCTTAAGTTAAACAAACAAGTATAAATGTGGAATTCATTAGATTTGCAGTGCTCTACCTTGAGTTTTATTTAATCTTCTATTTTTTCAACTGTCTAAAGAGGATTATTGAAAGTCTCTTTCCCTCTTCAACCCCTCACCGGTTTGAGCTATCCATTTCATTCAAAATTGAAACATCAAAATAGTTGCCTACCTTGCCCCATTCAGATCCCTGCAAAACTGCTCATTTCCCATACCCAAAATCTGACTTTCCCTTTGATCCAACAAACACCCTCAAAATCAAATCAAACTCTCTTACATATATACCTAGCCTAAAATCAACCTTTATTCAAGTCATCTCAAGCCTCACTGATCATATTTTGCTGAGATTGATCAGGAGAGAGCCCTCTCCTGATCTGGTAGGGCTAGCTATCAGATTAAGCGTGGTTTGATGTTACCCTAGAATCTGGCTTTCTCAGCCTGAGGTAGATTTAGGCAATAAAACCAGACACTTTTGAAGAGGAGAAATGTTTTTTTATACTTGGCTCAATTAGATGAGAATCGGCGCACCGCTGCATTAGCTACCGAGGCTCATGCGAAAAGAATGAAAGCTCAGTATGATAGAAGTGCTACCCCTCATAATTTTTCAGAAGGAGACCTAGTTTTGATTTATGATCAAGCCAACGATAAAATAGGGGCTGGGAAATTTGAACCCATGTGGTGTGGTCCTTACCTTGTCAAGCGACAGCTTGCAAAAGGGGCCTATGAATTGATCGATTTTGACGGGGTCTCTTTGGGTAAACCCAGAAATGGACTTTATCTGAAGAGATATTACGATTGACTTTGTGTGGAGATATTCTCTGTATATTAGTTACTTTTAGCTGTTGTGCTATATATTAGAAATGTGTGCCTAGCGTAAGTGTGCTCTTACTATTATTCCTGCTTATCTGGATACTTTTGATATCGCAGTTGTCGACGTCCTTTCAAACGTATATTAGTTTTGCCAATGGTGCTTGTCGTAGTACACGGAACATTTCTTCCACAGCTTGGGTTATTTAATCACCCACTGATGAGTTAGTATTGATGCATGGGGTAAGTCTCAGTCAAACGATGAACAATATTTCCGAATATAGTGCAGTTATTGAATTATTATCGGAATCCATTTCATTTGGAATTCGGAGTTTGATCGTTAAGTTAGATTATGAACTCATTGTATTACAGTTAAATCGAGTATATGCCATTAGAAATCTAGTATTATTAAGATTATTTTTAAGGGTTCGTCTCTTGGAACGAGAATTTGACTATTTTGAATATCAACACATTTCAAGGAATTTAAATACATTAGTAGATGCAATTGCTTCTAATGTTATAAATAGACATTTGTGATAACAAAATAACAAACCAACATTTCATAACATGATTGAACAGGTAAACTGAAATAATAGTATATCATAGTATAAATGTAGTGTTCAAAAAATATACATCGTCTTCGATCATAGGCTCAAAACACCTTATATGATCCGAAAAAAGTGATAAAAAAAATGAGTCTACAAGTCAATCAACCACTATCCATTAATACACCACCGCTCATGCCACCCTAGTCAAAAACCTCCTGAATGGACCAGGAACACCTATGACATATCTCTGTAGATGGAGCAGGATATCATCTATAGTAGTCTGAGGAATATCTATAGTGAGCTGCTCCAGATGGTGCTCTAAGTCAATCAGGATCTCTGCAGTCTGATCCTGTGGGGGTGGTGCTATTGCAGCTGCATCCCTTTGCCTCCGGTCAAAGGGGCGGAGAATGGGTGGTCGAGTTGGACCCACATCTGCATTTGAAAAAAAAATTGTTATCAGTTTTGGATGATTAAAAAACAAAATAAAAATTAGAAATTAGAACATGTCAAAAGATATTTTTTACCTGACTCGTCCCACTAAGCTCTTGGAGGAAGGTGTATCTCTCAGTCGCCACTAAATCCCATGCCAGCATAAGGAAAATCCTCTATAACAAAAATTTGGCGTTCCAGCAACGAAAATATGTAGAGGGAAATCTCACAATCTCCCCACCCTCACTGTGGCGGGCCATCAAAGCAACCCAACGAACCATCCTGGGCTCTCGAGGCCAACCAGCATCGACAGGAATGTGCTGCGGGGCTAACATGGGGATCCTTTATAGAGCAAAGGTGACTACAATGGACCCATATCCAAATTTGTTTAGCTTCCCATTCTTTTCTCTAGTAATTTGGCCTTTCACATTTGTCAACACTGCCTCGCACCAGTTGTATATGGTGCCTTGAAAGAAATCTAATGCTATGCACATCTGAGAACCAGTGGCTACATGCAAATCTTCATTTCCATACATCTTGACGATGGTAAAAACGATCACTTTCAGCTCTGGACGGATGATAGTTTTTATGTCAATCCGTTTGTCTCGAGGATTGGCCTCATCATTGCAAAACTCTAATTGGAGGTTGGCCACCTGACATAGACCCAAATAGAGATAATGGTTCACCTCTCTTGGACAAACCAGTAAAAAAATAGATTTCTTCTAGCTCAATATCGAGCCGGTGACCTCCGATCACAAAACACTGGTCCTAGACATCCCATTTACTTACCATCCAAGTAAGAAGATCCACTTGAGCTCTCATGCCATTGATAGCTCAAAATTTGTAAAGCCCACATGTTCTTAAAGCTTTCAAAGTAGGTTGATGATTTATCGCTACTTCATATACCTTTTCGTGCTCCCTTTATCGCCAAATAAGCATTGTAGATATCCTACAGCAAGTGAAATGAAGGATTAGAATCATTTTCAAGAAAAAATTTGGGTGATTTAGGAAGAAAATATGTTTTTTAATTTGCCACGGTGCCTCCGCACTTTATGCTTAGGGACAGTGCGTAGATATGCACGGGCCCTATGTTAAAGTGTGGGGCCCCACCATTTTTCTTTGTAGAAAAATTTCGGGGTCCACAGGTACCTAATGCATTAGGTGCGGATCCCCAAGAGTGAATTTTTCGGCATATTTTCCTCCCAAAAATGAAATTCTGACACAAAATTAAAAAATTTAACGGATGAAATGCAACATAAGGAGGTTGTGGATTACCTGAAACAGACGGTTTTCAAATCCGACAGTCGGTTTGCCCAGAATCTTCTCCGAAGTGTTTTTTTCCCAGAGCTCTAAAAACTTCACTCCAATTTCAAACGGTAAAAATGAACTTGAAAAACTCCTTTTTATAAGTTTTTTCGAATAGATGAATTTTTAATTTGTTTATTTTTCACTTTAAAAATCAGTTTTTCAAAATATTTTTATTATTGAAACAGGTATGTTTAATTTTTCTATTTTTTGTGCAGAATAACGTATTTTTCAGGCCAAAGGGTCATTTTTGATGAAGAGTAAACTTTTATCACTTTTTCGAGCTCTTTAAATTTCACGAAAAAAGCGAAACCATGGAGTCCTCTTTTAAGCCCTTTTCAGACTCTCTAAAAATGAAAAGATCACCGAGTACTTGACTATTCGAACTCGTTAAAGTAAATGAATGGTCATCCCTTCAATATAAGTTTACCCCTTTTCCGGACTGAAATGGACTATTTAAGAAAAATGTATACGTTGACTAATCATGTTTAATAGAGTTCTCTCTTGCATTATTTTATCCTTTTTTGGGCCTGAGAGACTAAATATACGAAAAATAACACCCATGGAGTTTTCTTAAGTTTTTTCTTCTAACTCCCTAAAAATGAAAAACATGGAGTTTCTCCTACTCTGGACTTGTTGAAATTTAACAGTAAAGGGCCTGTCAATTACAAACAGGAATGGACCACTCCTTCTCAGGGTTTAATTTTAAACTAAGTTGGACTCATCCAAAGGATGAGCTTATAAACAAGCAAATGTTATCCTCCTCAAGCTTGTCAAAAATAAAGAGGTACTTGCCAGAAATGGTGGGGGAAAAGAGATAAAAATAGATTCGTTTGTTACACTTTGATTTGTAAAAGCATTACACCACTCTTGAACACAACACTTTTTGTCGCACTTCTACCTGGGTTGGGAAATCCTTTGCCTATCAGTTAATCAAACCACATTGAAAGTCTTCAGGTGGTTTCTGGGTATTAGCTTAGGGCAACTGTCACCAAACCATCTACAGTTTCGTTATGTGTTCAAGAGGAAATTCAAACAAACCATTCATTTGTAAACACTTGTCTCTATTCGCGTTGGCCATCCCTGAGTCAGTTCTTGCAAAAAATTTCTTCAAAACTTGATCTATGGTTTCGTGTCGTGAGCTTGGTTACGACAGATCACTTTCTATCGACGATAGCTCATTATCTAGGAAGTTGATCTAGAATCCTTCAGTACCTTGGAATCTGCATGCCTTAATGACAGGTTTCTCACCTTCGGCAATAGGTTACATCATTGACCTTCGATCAAACGATTCCATGAAATGTTCGACTTCATATCACATATTCGCATTTCGTAGATTGTACTGAGTACTTTGAGAGCCATTATCATTATTGGTGGTTTCTATCATACTTCTTAACAATTCACATCATTGATTGGTAATCAAGTGGTTTCTACCATGTTTGACTTCAACAAATTTAATCGCATGGATAGAATTGTACTAGTTCGGGAAGCAAAAATCAAGACCCTAGATCTAGTTTCCACCATCCAGGCTGCGAAGAGTTTTATTATTCATTATGTAATAGATGATTCATTATAGATGGTTGCATCCATGTTGTGTCTACATGATTGATGTGATATTAAGATCATTTCTGTATCAGAACAATTTTAGTTAGTTTTTGATCTGAGTATGGGAATGCCTACCTTAGCGATGATATATATATATGTGTGTTGCATTGAATGTTTTTACAGGGTTCCAACTGGGGTGTCCACAGGCTATTCCTTGAAATGATAAAGCACATCACTCTTCGAATATTTTCAGAATTCACACTTTAGGGGGCAATTTGTTACACTGAAATTTGTCACCATGACATTTTGGTACTCCCTTGAAAGCCTACAATATCAAAGTTCCCAAAATCAAGCCTTGAAACTAAGAGAAAAGCTCATAAAAGCCTTAAAATTATGGTACTGCACTTTCTCCTATTTTTGCCTGCGGTCCCACACATTTTGGCTATAAATCCTGCGTAGCCAAGCACACTTTCTACTTTTTAAAAGTGCAAACCCCTGTAAAAGATTAGAAAAGGCCCAAGTAAAATCTAGAAGCTCAGTTAAAGTCATTTTTATAAGCTTCTAGAAACATTCCTGCGGTGGAAAGTACGCTCCTTTCATGTTCATGCATCCCATCCAATAAGGAGCTAACCCCTTGATGTGAGGAACTAATCCCTTTGAAGGAGGATTCTATCCCTTCTTTTATGGAGCTATAACCTCCTCTTCTCCACTATAAAAAGAGGCATGGGGTAGCCTCAAGGGGTTACCAATTTTTAACCAGTTGATGAATTGAGGTTTTAGTATTGTTGGACGCGAAGTGCTGTTGAAACTTAGACCCTTTTAGCTGATATTTCACGTGGGAAGGATTACATACCTGTATGTATCGCGGTTGGAAGAGTGCAAGGTTGATCTGAGTAAAGGAAACGCCTACTCCAGACCCCAAGAAGACCTGTACAACATCAAGGCGGACATAGTTGTAAGGCTCTTCTTATTTAAGTTAATACAAATAAATCTGTTTTTCTCAATAAGTTGTCAATTGATTGTTTATTTTATGGATTCCTTGATCACCATAATGGATATGATTTATGAATATATGCTATGCAGGTGTTATTCGATGTTTGTTTGTTTGTGATTGTAGATCTACAAAGATAACTCTTTCGGGCAGCCGAAGGACTACTACTACAAACAAGAGTTGGATCAAAGGTAAGATCGTTAAAACCTTTATGGCATTTAATTATAAATCGCAATATATCTAGAGAAAGATAGTTTTGTTTGTTTGTTTGTTGCTAGCTATCTATAGGACACTTGGGAGGTTTGTCTTGTCCATAAGAACGACTTATCCGTCAAACAGCCCCATTGGTTTGTCTCGGTGCAAGGGTGATGAGGAAGATGTAATGTCGTAGATGGGCTATTCTTATGAGGGTGTGATAGGCTAAATGTGACACGTGGTGTTGCATTTTGATTGAACCACTTTGTAAATAATAGTAGCCCAAGAAAGGGGTTTTATCATGCAATGAGTAAAACTTGACTTGATGTTTGATGATGGGTGTACGAACATGAAGTGGTTCCTAGGCCGAAGTTTATGGCCATGGATCCATACTTTGGTGTATGGTCTACATGAGTGATGGATGCCATGGATGGTGAGGCTCTACCGACGTGCAAGGGTGTTTATCACGTGAAATATGGGGTGATGATAAACATGGTCAAGTGAATTGAATAATTTTATTCTTCTAAAGAAATGATGTTAGGCTATGCAAAGTTTTTTAGGGAAGCCTATCATGTTGAGGGTAGAATGATACCTTCTCTTGTACTTTTTTTGTCTAGGACATATGGTGATTTAGCATGTCTGCAATACCTGCAACAAATACCCCAAGTAAAATAATATTTTTCATACAAATATTTTTCTAAATAACTTGAATTTTGAAGTGATAAGAGAGGGCATACCTAAACTAAAGTATGGTGGGCGTTGGGCCTGAAAATGACTTTTTCTGAAACTTGGACTTACGGCATCTGGATTGAAAATCATGAAGTGTTTATCACTGTGTTTCTCGTGATTTTGTGATTGGATACTCTAAGCTCCAGTTATGGGCTATTGAAAATGGAAAAATGCATATATATAAGCCAATATGGCCCATTTTGAAATCATTTTTGCTTTGATGCCAGGATTCTGCTATAACATAGATCCTGGCATATACAACACCCTTCTTCAACCTTATCGTGAAAACTTAACTCAAAAAGATCATAAAAAGCTACCTAGATTCAAGTGAAAATATAAACAAAGAGAGAGTCAAACAATAACCAAGTTGCTTATATATAATAAAAAAATAAATTTTAGATTCAAAACATCTGGCCGAATATTACAATGATGGCCTTTCAGCTCTTGGCCTTTTTACAAAATCTCTCAAACCATTTCTCTCTCTCTCTCTCTTTGTATTCCTCACTGTTTTTCATCCTCACACAATCCTCCTTTTTATACATAATTATGAATTTATTTCAATCCATGATTTCCTCCATACAAATCTCAACCAAAATTTCCCTTTTCTGGACTCAACTAAGTCCCGTTTAAGGAATTCCTAATCCCTAGATTATCTACCTAATTCAATTCCTCTCATATCCTTAATTTATTAAAAGAATATTTACAATAATCCTCACACTTAAATTTTTTTCTCTTAATTTATTAAAATGAGCATAATAATTTATAAAATAATTAAAAAGACATCACCCCCCTAATTACACAACATTCTATTAAAAATCAAGCAGGATGATCCTGCATCAGACTCCCCATGTAGAGAAGTTTCCATAGACTCCTGTCTATGAGGTCTGCCACTTTTCTGTAATAATGCGAAAACCACAAGTCTTGATTACTGTCTCCCTCCAAGATTCCAAACTCTGTTCTACCACTGGTCCTTTAAAGCATCAACTCTTTTTGGTAACTCATCACTCAATCTGTCAATTGGATTCCGTCGGCCTTTGCAACAATTTCTTCCACCAATTCCTTGGAGAAATTCCTCTTTTTCTAATGCTTTCGTCCCTAACTGAGCTGAACACTCAACTTTATGAAGCAAAGATTAATCAAGAATTTCTTCTTGGCCACAACTATAGTCATTGATTTCTTTTATAGCAACAACTTTCTCATCCAATGTTGTACCTGCATTCATCAAAAAACTGTTAGTTTTAAAAAGATAAGACCTTTCGGCCTCTTTTGATGCTTCAAGCACCAATCTCCCATTATCGAATTTCTGGATTACAACAGGTCCTATTTTGAATTGTTGGTTGCTTTTATCTTTATCCTGCTAGTTCAATACTTCTGTTTCCCTTATGTCTCTAAAGATGTAACTTTCTTGCTGCTCCTGATGTTCTGTCTCATCTCCAAATACTTTCTGCTCAATTTCTCTGATTTAAACATCATATTTATTTATGTTTCCTTCTGTATCTACAGCCATATTATCATTTGAAAAGTTATAAAATTCACTCAATTATATAAATTTTAAAAACATTTCATCTTTATCATGCACGATAACTGCAATCTCTTATGTATTAGGTTTTGCAAGTTTCATCTCCCCTTCAGGTTCCTTAAGCCATCGTTCCAAGAACTCTATTTCCTTGTGAAATATTTCCATCATTTCATCACAACCTTCATTCCCAGATTCATTATTCTTCTGGAAATCTTTCTGAGTTATCCTGGTTTCTGTATCATCACATTGTAAAATTCTGTCATCAATTTCATTAAACAAATTCATTTGTTTACCTCCTTGGAATATCACTTCGGCATTTTCATCTAATTCTTTCTGCAGTTTTATAAAACTGATTTCCTCCTTCTGCGCCATCAATTCATGGTTTGTTGGTTCCGAATAGAACACAGTTCCACTTCAAGTTATTCTTCCTACTGAGCCTTATCTTCAATTCCATCAAGTTAAAACTGCATATTTTCAAACTGACTGCAAACGTGGGTTCCTAGCTTCACTGTGAATTCAAAACGACATTTCTCTGTAATTTTTAAGTCGCTGCCAACATGAGTCAACGTACCCAAAGCTTCACATGCGTTATTTCATTCTCTTGTTTTCTAGAATCGTTGCTCGCTCCAGAAATTTAACAAATGCAGTTCTACATTATAGCAATGCAAGTGGGCTTACACAATTGCTAGAATCAACGCATTGTCTGCAGGGTGTTAATCCCATTGACATAGTGGATTCTTCACCTCAGATGCACCGCACAGGTTCTAACTCTCCCAACACCTGCATCCACACCAACGCTTGAATTGGTCACACACCATTACAAGATTAAAACTGCTCTTTCAGTAAATGCGCAACATCCGTTTTTTTTGAAACAATCACAAATCATAGAGGCAACGATTTATATTTATCAAGCTAATATGAGCTATAATTGCCTTTGTGACTTCACCATTGATCAACGAAATTTCCGTTCCATTACAATTATCGACACAGTCAATAATGAAATCATTACTATAGGGGAACGTCAACACAAGGAGAAGACGACTGCAGATATGAATTGCGATGTAAATGGAATCATTACTCAACTGGGACGTCATACAGGAGAGAGGAAAGATGGCATGGCTTATCTCTATATTACTAGAAGTGTTTCCATATGAGTCGTTGCACCAAACTATCAAGTTCCAGACAGTGCTTCTTTGTGTTGCGGTCGAGATAATTAGACTCTTATAGCTCCTACTAGAAACACAGATTCCCAACGCGTCTTTTGCAGGGGTACTGACGTTGTATTAATATCATCGATTCCCAGCTTCCTCTATGCCTGCATCCAACCACCTGTAGCTTCTCCACTCTGACACTCACTCTACTTACGTGTTGGTTGTCTTCAGTTTCGATTTCAATGGAAACTTCGTCTTTATCTTGCACAATTATTCCTGCATTCACACAATCATATACGACATATATATATAATTGTAGAGGTTAAATTCACTCACTTCTCTCTTTTCCGTGGTTGCATGGATTAACATGATCTTTGGCTCTGATACCAAATGATGCCAGGATTCCGCTATAACATAGATCCTAGCATATACAACACCCTTCTTCAAAATTATCATGAAAACTTAACTTAAAAAGCTCATACAAAGCTTCTTATGTTCAAGTGAAAATATAAACAAAGAGAGAGTCAAACAATAACCAACCTGGTTATATAAAATACAACAAGAAATTTCATATTCAAAACATCTAGCCGAATATTACAATGGATGGCCTCTCGGCTCTCGGCCTTTTTACAAAAGCTCTCAAACCATTTCTCTCTCTCTCTCTCTCTCTCTCTCTCTGTATTCCTCATTGTTTTTCATCCTCACACACTCCTCCTATTTATACATAATTATGAATTTATTTCAATCCATGATTTCCTCCACACAAATCTCAACCAAAATACAGAATAAATTTATCCCTTTTTTGGACTCAACTGAGTCCCATTTAAGGAATTCCTAATCCCTAGATTATCTACCTAATTCAATTCCTCTCATATCCTTAATTCATTAAAATAATATTTACAATAATCCTCACACTTACATTTTTCTCTCTTAATTTATTAAAATGAGCATAATAATTTATAAAATAATTAAAAAGACATCACCCCCCTAATTACACAATATTCTAATAAAATCAAGTAGGATGCTCCTGCATCATGCTTTTTGAGGGTCTGAGGTGAGAGCAGAGCTACTTTCCCAAGATTTTCCTATCGTTGCAGTTAGCCAAAGCACCCGAGATTCGCGTTTTCAGTGTCAGGTAGGAGCTAGAACATCATGCTTTTTATTTTTATCATTTTCATGTGTGGCTGGTTCATACAAATGTGAATTTGTATCGATTTTATGCCCATTTTTGGGTGGGACCATGTGGGAAATCGAAGATTTTGCATGTGATCCTCACTCAAAGGTTTCCTTTTGCATGAAGGCCCCGTGGGTGGCGAAGTTTAAGTGCGCTGCGTTGCACGCATATGTTTGGTATATATTTTTAACAAGCACGGGGAAGTCATGTTTTTCAAGAAATTTGATGGTTTTTCTTTAGAAATTGATCTTTTTGTGTCTTCTTTGGTGGCAGGATGTTGTGCGTGAGAGAGGGACTGGTCTAATCTCTATCTGGCAGTGACCCAAAGCCCCCCTTATCTAGAGACGATGGCTCAGTATGGTTTTTTGAAGTTACTAGAGAACAACATATTGAGATCTCAGGATGGGTTCATGCACTACCTGGTCTGACGTTAGAATAGGCGATGACGTGTTATGGTCCTGCACTGGAGAGATATAGTGATCCAGCCCGAGACCGATGTATATTTGTGACAAGCCTCTTGCCTCAGGGGGAGGCGCTTTCCATTCCACTCCCTCTAGTGGGAGTGAAAATGCATCACTGGGCTGAGGAGGAGATGCATTGTGGACCTAATCCTATCACCTGAGGCTGCATCTGAGTGAGAACTATCATGGATTTGGCTGAGTGAGCTACTTTGGTGATGATAGTTCACCTATCTGGGTTGATGACAACCCACCAAGTGTCAGGTCTACATATTACGGTGTTGAGTTGACTCTAGGTTGGTCACTTTTTTGATTGGGCCCACTATGTCTACTAGGGTATGGTCACTTAGCTGGCCAAAGCATAAAAGGTTGATGCCAAGACCTTTGCATATGTGAGAATTCTCTGCAGTATCATGTATGATGAGGTTGTGATGTTACGAACCTTTGTGGCGGTGCCTCTAGGTCCTTCAAGGGATCCTCAGGTGCGTTGATGGGCACCTGTGATGCCTCGTGGTGGTGAGGGAGAGACAGGCCGGTACTTGCATGCAACAGTTGAGGCATGATTCGAGTCAAACTCGTAGGTATTCCTCGAGTTTCTGTATTCAGGGATGGACTTCCAAGGGGATCCAAACATGGGTCTCCCTCCTGGCTATGTATGGGGACTGACATGTATGATATTTTATGTTTTCTGCATTTTGAGAATTCTATTTTTGTATATATATATATTTATATGTATTTTATGGTGACACTAATATTGTTTTTTGGTTTCTTTTGTAGATGTGGGGTTATAAGGGCATCCTACTACTTGCTTGGTATGGCACCAGCCTAGGAGGAGGGATCCGCCTGGGGTGGGTCAGGCCCAACTTGGGGGTCAATTTGGTGTTGGAGGTCTCTCAAGGGAGGCTAGTAGCACTGCAGCTGCTGGTAGGGATGTTTCCCTCTTCGAGCATCCTGAGGCGGCTGAGGCACGGGTAGTTCTGGTTTATTAGTTGTTGGATGATATCTGAGTATTGGTAGCAGAGGCCTGAGCTACCGATGTTGAGGGTCGACTTGGGGATGTTGAGGCCTGGATTAAGGCGGCAGATGTTTTTGCTATGGATTTCATAGGTTCGTGGAGTTATCTAGAGAGGTTGAATCAGGAGTTACCGAACACGGGATTTGATGACCTGGCTGACATATGCTTGGAGATGGTGATGGCCCTGGAGAGGGCACATCACCAAAATTTGTGTAGAGCAGCACTTGCTATCACAACTGCTACTCGTATACTGGCATCGGGTGCTCATGTGGGTCCAGAGGACCCACCAGGTGGGGCTAAGCCCTAGAGATTTTGTATGATCAGGGAAAGCACCCATTATGAGGATTCTTGCCTGCATTGATGATATGTATATTTTCTTACTAATGTAATGGTCAGTGACTTGTTTTTGTATATTGGGACACATATATTTTGATGTATATATGCGAGATGTATTTTTGGCAACTCTTATGATGTGTCTATGGTTATTTTCATATCTTTTTATATGTTTACGATGGATGTTATGTACTTATGATGGATTCTATTCTTATGATTTTGTTTTTTTATGGATGATGCTTTATATGAGATGCATTCCAATCTATGATACGGTTAGCTATTTGATCGGCTACCTGATTTCTATCTCTTGGTATATGTGTAAATGTAATGTGATCAAAGTGGAATACTAACCATCATGCATGCAAGGACTTCCTAAATAGGTGTGAATCTCGTATTTGAAAGGCTTGATTTAACTATGATACCACTAACTAGGAATCAAGAAATACATGTAGAAGGCTAATGCCCTGGTTGGAGGCATCGCTCAATAGCCTAATGACTGCATCATATTCTTCTTGATTATTTGTAGCTGACCCGATACATATTCCGTTAGTGATGAATGGTAACCGGTCAGGAGAGTATATGGCCCAGGTGGTTGTGGTTAAATTTTGTGACCATCAAGAGTCTCCATCAACAAATCCAAAATAGTAGATGGGCGGATGATCCATCTGTGACACAAGAGCCTTTTCTTTAGAAAAAGTCCATGATGATTTTGATCATCATAAAAATTTATGTTACATTCATTTTATCTCTAGGGTATTTAGGCTTCCCGCCTTATGGGTGGAATTTCTTGAGGTAGAGCCCATTGACGAGATTGGCTAGGAATGTACCGTCACGCTCAGAAAAAATGTGTGCTCCTTTGAGGAGGAAATGTTTGATGATGTAAGGACCCTTCCATAGTGTTTCAAACTTCTCGTGTCATAAGGATTCTTTTGCAACATCATCGTGGAGGGCTAGCTCCCCCTCGGGAAATGAGCGAGGGGTGATGTTGCGGTTGAATGATGCCTTTACTCTTTTCTTGTGAGGCTCATTGTGTTAGAGAGATTCTCGCCGACTTTCATTGATGAGCTTTAATTGTACCAACCGTTGTTCTAGAGGTTGAGTATTATTGAGGAGTTTGATGGCTGAGTATTAGTGAGGAGTTCGATTGCTAATTATTAGTGAGGAGTTCGATGATTTCACCCTGAATGGGAATCATTACCTCTATTCTGTATACCAACTGGAAAGGTGTGAACCTTATTGAGGATTTCACCATTGTGCAGTATGCCCATATGGTGTCAGTTGGTTTTATGGTTGTTTACCATGTGTTGTAGCATTTTTTTAAGTCCTTTGTTAACAGCTTCTACATGCCTGTTGGACTGGGGGTAGTATGGTGATGCAAACTCGTGCGTGAACCCAAGGTGATGGGAAGCTCCTAGAATATTTCATTCTTGAAATTCTTTCCATTGTCGGAGACTAACTCCTTAGGTACACCAAACCGTGTGATGACATGGTTGAAGAGAAACCGAGCTGCGATTTCTGTGGTGTTATCATATGTGGGCATGGCTTCTGCCCATTTGGTGAAATATTTGATGACTATTATGATGTATTTGTGGTTTTTCAGGTGACATAGGGTTGAAATTCATAAATTTGATGCCCTATTTGAAAAAGGGGTGTACTGCAATGCAAGAGTGCAGGGGAGAGGGAGGTGCTCTCGCCTTGTGAGCAAAGCGTTGTCATTGTTCACACCTTTTGACTACTTGTATGAAATCGTGGAATAGGGTGGGTCAAAAATAACAAACATGTAAGGCTTTTTGGGCGGTGGCCATCCCAGAGAGATGGCTTCCACAAGCCCTACTATGGCAGTCATTTAGGTATTTTTAAGCTTGGTCGTGAGTGAGGCATCGATGAAAAATGGTTTCAATGCCTTTTTGATAAAGGACAGCCCCCATTATAAGGTATCAGCATGATTGCGTATGCGCCTTCGGTCGTCACGGGTGAGCTAAGGTTTGAAATTTTGGGTTCGAAAAAATAGAAGAATGTCTTCGTACCAAGGGTCCTCAGTTGTCACCAAGAACAAATGCTCATTAGGCAGTGAGTCATTAAATAGGGATCCTTAGATCGCACTTGGGAGATCAATGATGAATTTGTCTAGGATTAGTGCTTTATTTCTCTTGGGGGAGCTAAACTATAGGTTGAATTCCTGTAGCATAACTATTTATCAGGCATACTTATGGTTCATCATATGGAGGGTTAGAAAATATTGCATGGGATTGATAGTTGCTATGAATATTGTAGTCCTTAGAATGATGTAAAGTCGAAGATTTTGTACTATGTGTACTAAAGCTAGGGAATTTTTTTCTTCTGCCTCATACCTCAAAGAAGGGCTGGTTAGGTTCTTGTTGATGTAATAAATTACATGCTCTTTGTTTTCGGGTCTGTTCTAGACTAACACCCCAACTATGGTTGTATCTGATGTAGATAGGTATAAGGTATAGTCCTTTTCATAATTGGGGGGGTTGATCAAGGGTGTTGAAGACAAGGTGTCTTTCAGTGCCTCAAATGACTTTTGAGCCTGATCATCCCATTGAACAGAATGTCCCAATGGAGCAGGCGCCGAAATCCCTACGAGAAAGTGGCATATTCAGGGACAAAGAATCCTAAGAATTTGGCCTTTCCCTATAGACTTTGAAGTTGGTTTAGCATTTTGGGTGGTGGTACCTCTTTGATTGCCTAGACCTTGAGGGGATAAATTCTGTTTCCTTGTTGGGAGACTATGAATCCTAATAGTCTTCCTGCATTAATGCAGAACAAACACTTGAGAGGGTTCAATCATAGGTTGTAGTGTTGGCACCATTGAAATACCAAACGTAAATCCTCTAGATGGTCAGCTCATTTCTTGGATCATACTGTGAGGTAGTCCAAGTAGGCTAAGATAAGATGAGGCAGGTCATGGAAGCTATAGTTAATGGCCCGCTGAAATGTGGCTCCAACATTTTTAAGACCAATTGGCATAACTTGGTATTCAAATGTGCCCCAAGTGGTGGTGAATGTAGTCTTATATTGATCCATATGTCAGATCTAAATTTTACTATACCCCGAGAATCCATCCATGAACTACAAGGCCTCATGATCGGCGCAAGTATCAATGACTCGGTCGATGAAAGGAGTGGGGTAGTTTCCTTTAGGAAAAGATTTGTCTAAATCTTGAAAATAGTTACAGACTTGAATGGTGCCCTATTTTTTGTGACGAGGTGTAAGTGATTGGGTAGATGAATCCAGCTTTGTGAAGCTTGTTTATCTCTTGTTTGATCGCTTTTGCTTTGGAAGGGTGTAATTGATGAAGTTTTTTGTGGGTAGGTGATATGTCAAGCCAAGTTTCAATGTGGTGCTCCACGATGGTGGGGCTTAACACTGGAATTTCCGAATAATTCCATCTGAAGATATCCCTATACTCTTGTAACTCATCTGGGGAGCATGATTCCCCCAGCAAGTTTTCTTCATTTTTGCCTATATTTTTTGATATACTCACCTTAATGGTTGGTGAAATATTTGACATATTTCCTTCCTCAAATGCATCGGGCATTGGGATAGGGTTCTTGAACCAATCTACCTTTCGTGACGGAAGGAAGTCTTTGGATTCAATTGTGTAAATATCTTGGGTTTTTGTGCTTCTAGGCACGAACGATTTTTCTGGAAGAAAAATGAGCGTTGATGCATTGTGTCCCACGGACAATATAGTTCTGTCATGGCCTCTAATATATCCTCATCAGAGTGAAAAAATATGTCTATCGGGGAATTGTTTTGTGCAAGGCTGTGAGGAATTCGTTTGGGCCAAAGAGTGTTGGTTGACTTACATGAATATGATTTTGTGGTTGATGTCGTGGAACCAGATGAAGTTGAGAGGGTGCAGGCGTATTGGGTTTTTCACCGTCGAAGGTACTACTACCGTTGTGGTAGTTGAAATGGTCTCGACACCAAGGAATGAGGAGAAGATAACACGAGTCAAGGTTTCCATGCATGATGAGATGAATCATATATGTTGTTGTGTGTCGTTAGCATTACATGGTAGAAGAATTTCGGTGATGTTTCTTTGTTTTTTAGCAAGAGGAGATTTATGCTCTCTTGTTGGTGTACAAATGGTACATGTATCTTATTTTATGTGAATATTTTGATGGACGCAGAGGTATCGAAATGTTTGCAACATAGGGAATTTCTTTATATCATTATTATGGCTAGTGCAAATGTTGCATGGAGAAAAAGTACTTACTGATTAAATTGTATGAGATTGAGTACTACTCATCATATTAGAGGATGATGATGGGGGATGGTTACAAGAATGTGTATTTCTTCGTTTTTTTCGTCTCGTAGTCTTAGATCTTGTGTGATTTGGATCCCGTGGGAGTTTTTCTTATAACATTTCTCTAGCCACTCTTAACCTTGGAAGGTAATGGCAATTCATCCTGTGGTGAAATTGTGAGAAAATTCGGCAATAACAACGCGTGATATTCTCTTGATTAGAGAGATGAATGTAAGGTATGGGTGTGACCATGTGAATACTGTCAGTGAACTTTTTAAGATCCTGAACTTGATTAACCATGTGGTCCTTTTTAGCACATAATGCATATGATACATTTTATTTTCTTCTTACCTAACTGGGACGAGGGGTTTCCTTCATGGTTTTAGGTGGTTGGTGACAACAGGGGGTAGGCCTCATTGTTATCGATTGCCTATGTTGTGGTAACTCGAAACCAACTACGTTCAGATTATTGGTGACAAACAAGTGCATGATGTCTTTCGTAAGTTGAAATCGGGGTACATAGGGGAAATGCTAAGCATGGTGGTTATCTTGGCATATTAGACAAGACTGGCACTCTTTTGTTTTCCAATCCCTGTGGACCACGGGAGTGATTGGGCACCATTTTCAGAAATATGGTAAATCTTGGCACTGAGTGATTAAATGGTCACGTTATTCGCACAATACGTAGGCTAGGGCTGGGCATGTGGGGGGTGGGAATTTGTTGTTTTGGTGGATACCTCTTCAGATACACAGAGAATGGACCTATTCACTTCATTATCCTCTGTTTTGGAACTTTCTAAGGACTTAGAATCTGATTTTTCTAAGTCAAAAAGGTTAGTTATGGCCAAGCGTAGCGACTCTAATGCTAAATGGAATCAGGGAACGTAGGGAAAATGGATAATATAGCAGTTATCCTGTCATATCTAACAATAATATTGATTAGGTCGTATCCCTATGAATTACACCGGGTTAACCAGGTACCATCTTTGAAACAACTCTAGAGCTGCACATTTCATGATCAAATGATCATGTTCATTGCATAATGCACCAAGATAGTCTTGAGGATGAGGATGGTTATTGGGGAGAGGTGGTTGTTCTAGTGACCTTATCTCCTCCTATATATATAATATGGTCCTTGTTGCTTCAGCCCGTTGAGTTGTAGTGATGTCCGTGGATTTTGTGTCCGATTTTTCTAAATCATGATTTTTAGCGATGAAATGTCGCATGAAATCGAACATTGATTGAAAATGATGGAGGTTGGGACAACAAAGCACGTGATGGTTGCTCTCATAGATGTGACACATGTGTCTTCTGTTTCACAAAAAGTTGCTTTTGGCAACGTGTGGTATTGGGTACCAATGGTTGAAAGCCCTTAATTCGGGGAACTATATGATCAAGTGATCGAGTTCATCCCACAATGTGCAAATTGGGACATGTGGTGTGGCCTCTTTTTTCCTTCTTTGAGACATTGGGTTGGACAAGCACGAGCATGATGTAGGGTATTCTCATACATACAATATAGTTTTGGACCCATCTTCTTTCATTTGTATGGATTCGGCGAAGGGGTCCTCAAGATTTGATTACTTTAGGGCTTTCAATGCATCCCTATATCGAGGCATCTTCAGGAAACGATGCGTGTAATGCTTGTAATGGTCACATATGGTGCACACATTATTGGATTTTTATGCTTTCCCTTGGTTTTTCATGACCTATTCCTTTTTACGAGTATATGAGGTCGTGACATTTCTTTCGGTATGTAGAATAGGTTTTAATTCTTCTAATTTTGAGAAAATATTTGTAGGATGGCCTACGATATTACACAATGCACAAGGTTGTATTTCCCTGGTAACTTTGGGGTTTTGACCCTTTTTCATTTTTATTTATTCCTCTTGGTAGTGCCAGATGGCGCCACTATAGGTGTTTCTTTAACTGCCACAACCTCTTGGGGAGAAATAGGTATCATACCTATAGAGGTAATGCTTGGGCTTTCTAGAATTGTTGGCGGGAACAAATACCACACTAGTATTGCAAAATCGATATTTGGAAATTTCATAGTTTCCATGAACTGTTTTGATACAAAACCAAGTGGGGGATACAAAAATGGGTTCTGTGAAATAGCATATGGTAGGAATGTCATACCTGTGGCTTCAACATCCGTACTGGTCGTTTCTGCTTCTAGGCTGGTTTCGGTGTTTAATGAGCTCATCATGCACACCGGTGCCTCTATGGTCTCTGGGACTTCCTGTGGTACAATAGGGGGATCTCCTAGGAATGAGCCTAGGATAGATGGTGGTTTGGATTGGTCGGGGCCATATTCTATATACCTTGTGAGTGGTTCTGTGGTGGTATTTACATATGGTAGTACAACATCTAGAGCGGTCATAGGTTCTTTTTTGTAGTATGTGACCTGTTCGATAGTTATGATCTGATCATTGTGAGAGAAAATCATCACCCTAAAAATAGAGGATGTGATTGCGGTCATAGTGTACATGTAACTTCGCCTCAAGAGTATATTGTAGTCTAGTTGTGCGTGTAAGACCTCAATGTCTATAAGAACTGTTTTTCTAGCCAGGTTAACTGGGAAATTTTGATAAAGATCAATGGGGGCTGATGGGCACCCATCGTATGCTCTAAGAATGATGTCAGATGGTTTCAATTCAGGTGATCCCTAATTTTTCCAAACTGATTTGGACATGATGCACGTGGATTCTCCTTCATCCACAATACATCGTTGTATGGTGATATTCCAAACTAAAACTGGTATCTGGGAAGCGACTAGAGAAGGAAGCCTAAGGCTTGCCTTATCTAGGTTGAAAACCATTAAGAGAGAATCATAGGCATAGATCATGCCTAAGTTAGAAAGCAAGGTCTTTCATTGTGTTGGGCATGATTGCAAGACTTCCAATGCTGACATGGTTGCTGGAGACAGAGCCAAGTCATCCAATATACTATAGCTATGAGCAACTTTGGAATGATGTCCTACATGCCTAATTGGTACTTTCACCGTTCTTGGAAGGGGCTCAATAGGTACTTTGGAGATAGTTAACAGTACGGTGGGTGCACTCATACTTGTACTTGATGAGTTAGTATCCGAGGGAGTTTCATAGTTCCTATTCCATGTTTGGAAGAAAATTTCTTCTCGAGCCATGTAGATTTTGTGGTTTTTCCCTCCGGTCTTGTTTTGGGGTGGTTTTTGTTGCTGGGTATTAACCACTCCTTGGTGGGGGAAAGGTTCGTGCATTAATGAAAGTTACTGGGTAGGTCCCCCTTGTCCTCGGTTACCTTGAATTTTTTTCAATTCATGGAGTTTGAGACAGTGGTGAGTGTAATGTCCATACTCACCACATATGGCACAACAGTTTTTTTTCCTTAGACTAGGTCTCTTGTTTTTCCATTAGGAGTTATTACTTGGCTCCTAATTTTGATTTTGGTTGGGGTTGGCCCCATCTTGATGTTGGATGTGGAGCCTGATTATATTTTTTATTTTGTATCACAGCGTTGGACCCCTGTACCTTAATGGGGGCGGCAATGCCACCCATAATTAAACGCTGCCTAGAGGGTCTAGGGGGCGGCGGCTGCAACTTTATGGAGGCCCCCCCTGGCGGGGGGTTTCGGGGGTAGCGCCCCCAAAGCTAAAAGAAAATGTAAAATTTCCTTGTAAAAGTATAGTAGTTTCTAGTCAAACTGGGCCATTCATTAGGCGAATGATATGACGGTTTTGCCCTCGAAGGCACCCCCTCGCTTTTATGAGGGTATTGTATTGCGGCTATGTATGGTATGTGTATTCTCAGAGTGAGAAACATATAGGGAGACTGTGAGAGAGAACAGAGGATATTACAACGGATCTACTATAGGTTGTGTCTCTTCATTTTTCTGGTTAATAGAAAGGAAGGACTGGCTGTTCGAGGTGGACGTAGCCCAAAATGGGTGAACCACATATATCTGTGTCTCTTTGGTTTTATTTGTTTTGTGTGCTTGTGTTTTTCCGCATATTTTATGTGTTTCATTGCTCTGTAATATATAATTTTCCAACAACTAGTATCATATCCGAAGTTTTATTTGGCTGATAAACTCGCACGAAAGAAGGGTTCCTGGTTCGAGTGGGAGCAATGGCGGAAGATGGTAAATTTAGGGTTGAGGAATTTAACGGCTAAAACTTCCTGTTGTGGAAGATGTAGATGGAAGATTATTTTTATCAGAAAGATCTGTACCTACCATTGAGTGAAAACATAAAGAATTTGATGACAATATTTATCGTTAACGGGATATTCTTTATGAAAAGGCACCCTATCAAGACGTTTAGTTTTCATGATTCCGTAGACTTCAATATTTCAAAGGAAACAACAACATAGGGTTTGACGATGGTATTGGCGAAACTATATGAAAACCCCGGGCCTCAATGAAGGTATTTATGAAATATTTATTTAATATGAAGATGTTGCCATGGATCATATGTTAATTACTTAAATTATTTTGTATAGTTACCAAATTTAAGTTCTGTAGGGGTAAAATTTGATGATGAAGTTAGAGCTCTGTTATTCTTGTGCTCATTTCCAGAGAGTTGGAATGGTTTAGTAATGGCCATTAGTAACTATGTCTCTGGATCTAGTACTTTAAAGTTTGATGATGTTGTTGGTGCTATCCTTAGCGAGGAAATGCGACGGAAAAGCTCCGGTGAGACATCAGGTAATGCTTTGAGTGCAGAGTCTAGAGGAAGAAGAATGGAAAGAGGAAAGAGCTCGGGATATCGCAGTAAATCAAGGAAAGGCAGATCCAAGTCCAGATCGGGGATAGTGTGCTGGAATTGCGGAAAGAAAGGACACCTAAAGAAAGACTGTAGATCTCGGAAGCGAAAAGAAGGAGACACACAGCAAGAAAACAATCATGAAGCAAATGTGACAGGTGATGTGTTACAAGATGCTTTGATTCTTTCTTTTTCCAAAAATGTTGGTCAATTTCGGTGGTAGATTCGGTGGCCTCATTCCATGCCATTAACTTGGATAAGAAATATCTTCATGACTATGTTCAAGGAGATTTTTGGACAAGTTTGTTCGCAGATGATAAACCGGCAAAATCGTTGGAATGGGTAAAGTTCTCTTGTGAAACAACAGAATGGAACCAACAACTATTAAAGGAGGTAAGGCATGTTCTAGATCCCAAGAAAAATCTGATTTCCAACAGAAGTGGCAGTAGTGAAGGTTGTGTGAAAACTTTCACATATAAAACTTGGAAGGTCACCAAAGGAGCGCTGGTAATAACAAAAGGAGAAAAGGTTGGTACATTGTATTTATGCAATGGTTTTCTAACTCTATTAATGCTTTAACTTCCAAAGGAGCAGATGCAACATTATGGCATCATAGGCTCAGGCACATGAGTGAGAAGGGGATGAAGATTCTTCACTCAAGAAATTTTTTGCCGGGTTTGAAGAATGTGGATTTGGATTTCTGTGAGAATTGCATTTATGGAAAACAGAAGAGAGTCAGATTTCTCAGAGTTTGGAAAGAAAAGAAGAGAAAAAAATTAGAGCTTGTGCATACAGATGTATGGGGACCTACTCATGTATCATCTCTTGGTGGCTCTCGTTATTATGTTACTTTTATCGATGATGCAACTAGAAAAAATTGGATTTATTGTATTCAGAATAAATATAATGTGTTTGATACTTTCAAGAAATGGAAAGCTTTGGTTGAGATTGCGACAGGAAAGAAGTTGAAGTGTCTCGGAACAGACAATGGAGGTGAATATTGCAGCAAAGAGTTTGATAGGTACTATTCAAAGCATGGAATTCACGGAGAGAAGACAATTCCAAGAACACCACAAGAAAATGGTGTGTCAGAAAGGATGAACAAAAAAATCATGGAGCGTGCAAGGTGCATAAGATTGCATGCAGGATTGCCTTTACAATTTTGGAAGATGTTGTAGATATTGCTGTTTATCTAATAAATATAGGGCCTTCAAGTTCCTTGGATGGTGGTATTCCAAAGGAAGCATGGACAGGTAAAAGGGTAAACTACTATTTTTTGAAGCCTTTTGGTTGGGAGGCCTTTGCCCATATTAATAAAGAAAATAGATCAAAGCTTGAGGAAAAATCAAAGAAATGTACCTTTATTGGAAATGGTGTTAATTATTTTGGTTGTCACTTATATTATTATGAAAATCACAAAATCATTAGGAGAAGAGATGCAATATTCAATGAAAAGTTCTTGTATAAGAATCAGTTGCAGGAAAAGAAACAGGAAAAAGAAAATAAATAATACATAGTTCTTGATGAGATCACAGAAAAAAGTAAAGATGCTTGAAAATAATAATAATCAATAGCCACAGCAACAACAACCACCACAACAGCAACATGCACCTCAAACACCTGAAAGTGGTGTTAGAAGATCTACCAGGATAAGTAGACCCCCTGAACGATACTCTCATTCATTATATTATTGATTGTTGACTGATTCTAGTGAACCTGAATGTTATGAAGAAGCAATGCAGGTTGAAACCAGGAAGAAATGGGAGCTAGCCATGGAAGAAGAGATGGAATCCTTAATGCATAACCAGAGTTGGGACTTATTCATGTTTCCTGCAAGTAAAACTACATTGCAGAATAAATGGGTTTACAGGTTGAAGGAAGAAGATGGAGAAAAACAAAGGCACAAGCAGAACGTGATGAAGAAGTTTTGAAGGATAAAATGATTTGATAAAATATTTTCTATAATTGTTAAGATGACACAATCAAACTATTTTAATTATACATTAATGACGTATGTACATCTTGAGCGATTTAGATGTAAATACAGCATTTCTCCATGAGATTTAGGAAGGAAGAGATCTATCACAATACAACTGAAGATGCAATTAAAGGAAAGAAAAATTAGTGTGTAGGTTAAACAGGCATGAGTTAAAACAGGCTCGAAGGCAATGGTATCTAAAATTTGACAAGTTTATTTCTGAAAAATGTTATACTAGATGTCACTCTGATCATTGTGTTTATCTAAAAAGGAAAAATGATGGCAGCTATATTATATTTCTATTGTATGTAGATGACATGCTTGTTGCAGGATCTAACATGCAGGAAATAAATGTGCTCAAAAGAAAATTTGCAAATTCATTTGCAATGAAGAATTTGGGAGCTGCAAAATAAATCCTTGGTATGAGGATAACTAGAGACAGGAAAAATCGCAAATTAACACTGTCTCAGAATGAGTACATAGAAAAGGTGTTGAAAAGATTTAATATCGCAAATTAAAACTAGGTTATTTTTGTATTTCAATCTTAGTGTTAGTGGTAGTAAATCTCGTATTAATTGACAATCCTAGCCGGATGAATCTAGAAACAATCAGAATCCGCATAATGAAGTTGGTTCCTAACTACAAAAAGAAAAAGATCCGCAGTGAATGCCTACCTTATATCCCAACAGTTGTCATTGAAGAAAAGATGACGCTTCATGTTTCTAAACTTCCTGGATCATACGATCACTAGACAAACACATTCAAACCTGGCTGATTCGAAGCTCGAATACACAAACAAACTCCTAAAGAATGTAATTATATAGCTATCAGTCAAAAGGATACTAATTCATTGAATTATCAAAAATGTTTACAGATGAATATAAATTAGAATAAATATATTATAAATATATGGGCGGAGTTACAATAATTATTTCCAGCGCCTGATCTTCTTGGTGGTAATGGCTGGCGTATGTAAAATCTTGTAGAATCGACTGACTCTCTCTTATTTGGCTCTCAATAGTTTCCCGGCTATAGTTTCCTTCCTACAAGTTCAGCTAGCTTGCTAACGGAGAAGGCAAGCTTTTATAGATGGAGTAAGGGGAGTTGAGATCCCTATAATCATGGGATAGGCCCTATCTCTAAGGAAGCTTCCATGATAGGTGGAAAACCACTTCCTATACATGGAGATCTAGAGCCAAACCACCCAACTCCTTTTGATGACCTGTTTAGGAGTTTGTTGGAATCAAACTTCTGCCATTTATTTTTTTTAAACACCCCTTATTAAGCTTGGCGCGAGTGAGACACAGGGACAGAGCGCCAGTTGGCGTGCCCTCTAGTGTGGATTTCCCCCATTGGCGTGAGGGATGGACTAGATAGTTGCGCCAAGGCTAAAACATCTATTTTTAGGGTTTTTTAGAGGAAAATTTCTTCAGGAGAATGTTTTTCCTTATGCAAGAGGATGTCATGAAGGTGGTTTCAAGACATTTTACTGTTCATAGGTCACGGGAATAGTCCTCCAATGTACGGGATGAGGGATTGCAGGGACGGTGACAAAATGTTGTGTAACAAATACCAGCTAAAGCATGAGGTCCGAGAGAGATGGAGGGGTGAAATGCTTTATGAGAACGCGCCCAACTAAAAACATTATCATCGGAAGACCTGCATACAATTACAACTGATATCTTTGATACATAATATGTGGTATGGGTGCAGCCATCCATAATAGAGTGTACAATAACCAGGATCCAGGGTATGGACGCAGCCATGCAAAAAAGAAGGATCAACAAGTAGACTCAGGTATGGTCGCATCCATCCAAACAAATGAGTCATGTAACTAATCATGATAATCTACAAAAATCTGCAGCCTAGATTTCATCAGACAAAACCCATGGTCTTGCGCTCCATCTTGACCCGAACAGAGTACAAGTCCAAGCATGTGAGTAAGTGAGCTGACGTCGAACATGAAAGAACATCGTCTGATTACCAGCCAATAATGAAAGTCGTTAACAGACGCGAGAGGTATCACCAATAATGAGGATGGCCCTCAAGGTACTATAGCTATAAACCACGGAATGTGAACAGTGAGCTAGCATCAAACACTCGCAGAATCATCCGATCGAAGGCCAATAATAAAAACCTTGCGTCGAATGCGAAGAACCTGCCATTGAGGCATGCAGGCTTCAAGGTACCAGAAGGGAGTCTCTAGATCAGCTTCCTGGATAATGAGCTGAATTCGACAGGAAGTGACCTTGATCGAAGGTGGGGCATAGTTCTTCTCACATCATCGACATGAGACAGAGGAACATGATGTTTGAGAATCAAGATCAGTAGAGAATCAGAGGGTGGTTGAAAACTGCAGAGGAAAACTTCTCTTGAACATATCAGCGGCACGACAATGGATTTAGCAGTATTTGACATCAAAGGATTTGAGGTCATGATGACATGGAAAAGAACATATGAGTGGTCAAAAGAGATTACCCAAACCCATGGAGGCAAGCAGAAAATGAAATGAGATGTCCCCAACCCGACACCAATGCAAACAAGTGCCATGTTCAAGAGCGACATACTGCCGACACGATGGTGATACTGGTTCCATTTTTCCCCACCATTTCAGGAAATTACCCAAATTATTTTTGAAAAAAAGCTTGAAGGGGATAGTCTATGCTTGCGATATAAGTTTGTCCTTCCGAAAAATCCAACCTAGTACATTTAACGAGCCCTAGGAAGGAGGAACTCGAGTATCGTCATTACGAAGGAGTCCGATGTCATCAAGTTTTAACGAGTCTGACAAAGGAAGAACTCAGCATCTTTTCATGTTTAGAGAGTTTGAAAAGACAGCGGAAAAGAAAACTCCAATAGTCCCTTTTTGTAGATAGTTCCTAAAATCCGCAAAGGTAGAAAACTGTGTCTGAGAAAACCTCCTAGTTGCAATAGGCTAGGGTATTCCTTTTTCGTAAATAATCTATCCCAGCCCGAAAAAGGGGTAAACGTATACTGGGTAGATGTCGTTTCGCAGCCAATTTAACGAGACCAAAATGACAAGCGACTCGGCAATCTTTTCATTTTTAGAGAGTCAGAAAAGAGCTGAAAGATGACTCCAGTAGTGACTTTTTCGTGTTTGTACCGAGTCCAAAAAAGTATAAAATACAACTCGTGTTGTCTTCCTATTCATGTGAAATCCTGTCGCTGCAAAAAAAGCAAGCGTAAAACCCATTTTTCAACAAAATATATGATAAAATATTGGAAAAATAAGCTTCAAAACCTAATTTGATTTTGAAAAGTTATAAATATGATCAAATAGTAAAAAAATATTTACTTTTTATTTTTTACCTCTTGTGCAGAGCGATAGTGAGTTATTTCGCTACGATCTTGCGAGGACGATCGTGGACGATCCAGTGCATCATTTCAGATCCCGTCTTTTCCAGGTAAGAGTTGCTTCCATTAGCTATGTTTTAATTCATATTTCATAGGTTTCCATCGTGATTTGGCATCCCTAAGGGGAGGATTTGCAAATTTAGGGCTTCCACGGTTGGCGTGGGTATGAGGCACTGACCCGCGCCAACCGAGCTCTTTTTGCAAAGGGGTCATGCCAGCTGGCGCGACTGTCAACAAAACAGTCGCACCAACCTTGCAACCTCATTTTCCGCTCAAATTTCACTAAAATTGAACCAGCCAATTGAATTTTCGAATGCCCAAGGGATCTCATGATGTGCTTATGACCAATTTGATGCAGGTATAAAGCCACAATGGTGATTGAATGGAAAGAAAGGGAGCACAGTGAAGAGGACGAAATGGCAATGGGGAATGAGAAATGCATGGATGCTCTCCGAAATTGTGGTTTAAAGAAATTCTTCATGACACCATGTCTCAGGGCACAACCTGAATTGTTACAATATCTGATAAGTATCTGGGATGAGAATGAAGAGAAGTTTAGGCTTCGAGATCAAGTGCTTGAACTTGAAGTGTCCGATGTCTACCTCATCACTGGATTGTCTCGCAGAGGTCCAGTTTCGATTATGATAGGTACCAGGCATTCCGGCAAAAAGATGTCGATGGTTATGGAAAGAGTGTGCCTAGGGGCACAAACAGGATCAGGTAGTGGCAAAGTTGACATTCACACTGTTCCCAATCTAGCACTCAGTGTGGTGCTACATACTATTACGTGGGCTGTGGGGTCACAGGCGCCGCATGAGGCTACCAAAACACAGCTTCTCCTGGCTTCAGAATATATGAACCCGACAATATTTGATTGGGCCACAGCCGTAACCAAGAATATCAAACGACAATTGACTAAATGTAAAAAGGCCAAAATGAAGTAGTTTGGGTACATGTCTATCTTGGTATTATTCATCCTAGAACGGCTACCTATCTTCCAGGGCTAGGGGGCGATAGTCACGGATCCACCTTTGAGAGAGCCACGGATGGCTCAATGGGCAGCACTGATGCCCAGAGTAGGAGGGGGCCAACAATTGTCATGGCGGCCCGAGTTCTTCGGATGGCTCCGGCGACAGTTGATCATCGTAGAGGACTGGCCCTATGCCGGTACTGATTTCATAGGAGACCCAAACCTTCCACTCCTGGAAGGAGAGGAATGGGATGAGGAGCTGGGTAAGACTCTTTTTGATTTTATGAATTTTATGAATTTTTTTTGTTATAAATGTATGTTCTAACAACTAATCCTATATGTATGCAGATGTCGGCCCAAAGAGGCCTACCGGGATGTTGCCGATCACACGGAGGACCCCTCTCGCCTATGACCCTCAAGGTGAGGGGGGCGAGGGGAACAAGCTGGTTCAGAACTTAGAGGGAATCGCCCATGGGATTCTTGATTATGTTTGCCTAGCTGATGTCCCAGGCTTATCGGAGAGAGCACCTTAGTGGGAACAATGCTCATCCTTGTAGGAAATGAGTTGGTAAATGATAACATGCTACCATGAACACCATGTTGATTGATGCTAAACACCTTATAATTTTGAAGTATATATGTCTCAGGATATAACTAAAATAGACATGTATAATTTGGATTTTAAATATGATTACTTTCTGACAATTGACATATATATATATCTGCATGGATATTTTTCACATATGATGATGTTTTTTTTTTTTTACAAGTTGCGTAAATGTCTATCTAATACCATATTAGCTACTGCATCTATTAACGCATTCATTTGTCTGGGTATATGTTGATATGTGATGTAATCAAAATTTCTTTCCAGTAAACAAATACGTAGATACTGTCTTAAAATGGATGGGTTCCTAACTGAATAATGACCATTGAGCTGTAACACTACAAGCTGTGAGTCCAGATATACACTTAATGAATGAATACCAAGGTTAATGGCCTCGTTCAATAATTCCAGAATGGCGCTATATTCTGCGAAATTATTTGTAGCAGGCCCTAGACACACACCTTGTAAATTAACTAACTCACCAGCAGGATTGTAGATTACCCAGGTTTCCAAAGACAGATTCCTGATACTGCGGGAGGCACCATCTGCAAAACTGACATAAGGAGTAATAAACATCTGCACAATTAGGAAGACCCAATCAGCAGAAATATGCTTACAAAGCACACCACACCACACATGCACAAAAATGAAGAAATCACCTATGTACACACATCAAACAAGAATGAGTCAAGCGTAATACTTCTTCAGGTACAACCCATTCCTAGGCTGCGCCAAAGGAATACCTTCATAATCGATTAGCTCATAGGCCCCATTTTTCAATACATGTTTAACGATATAAGGCCCATGCCACATAGGCTAGAATTTTTTTGCCCCAAGCTTATCATGTGCTTGATCATACAAGAGGATTAGGTCCCCTTCGATAAAAGAACATGGAGAAACTGTTTGATCGAAATGAGCTTTAACCAGCTTTTTCTGTGCCTCGATAACCAAATCAACCAAGCAACGAGTTTCGTCCAGTCTTTCTAGATACAGGAGACGTTCTTCCTCTGGGGAAGTGTCGGGAAATAATTCCACAGCCAACTTCAGAGAAGGGATCTCACATTCAACCAGAAGAGTAGCTTCCAGACCATACACCAACTGGAAGGTGTGAATCTTGCCACACTCTTTACTGACATTTGGTAGGCCTAGAGAGTTGAGAACAATTGGAGATGCCAGTTGGATTTGTGTCTACCAATTGTTCGTTGAAGCATCGTGACAAGCACCTTGTTCACGGCTTCAACCTGTCCATTTTCCTGAGGGTAGTATGGCGTCGAGCTATCGTGACGCAAGCCCAACTTCGATTTCAGCTTTTCCATCATGTAGTCCCGATAATGAGTGCCATGATCGGTTACAATGGATTGAGGAATGCTGAAACGCATGATCACATGGTTGAAAATGAATTGAGCGGTTGTCTTACCATCGACAGCTAATGTTGGCATCTCTTAGGCCCACTTGGTGAAGTAATCTATGGCAACGATGATATAAGCATGCCCCCCGGCCGAGTGAGGGTTACATGTCATAAAATCAATGCCCCAATTGGCAAAAGGGCCTACAGTAATGACAGGATGTAAAGGGAGGCGTGGCGCACACATCTTGCATTGGAAGATCTGGCATGCATGACACTTCCTTACTGCAATAATACAGTCTTTAAATATAGACAACCAGAAGTAACCCGCACATAGAATCTTCTAGGCAGTAGCATAACCAGACATGTGACTGCCACAGGTGACATTGTGACAGTAATTCAGGACTTTCGTAGCCTCTTTCAAGGTCAAACATCGGCGGAGCACAGAATCGACTTCGACAATGCGATATGGTTGGGATTGATGCCGAAAGCGACGTCGAGAATTCTTCGTCAACTCGGACTGGAAGGTGGATGTCTAAAGGTACACGATGATATCACCGTACCATGGATCGAGAGTGCTAATTAGAAAGAGAGTTTCATCCGAGATATGATCCTCAGATTGAGACAGAGCAGAGTCTGTAGGGAGACAGCAGATAAGATCAGCAAAAAATAGTGACTTCTTCGATTTGGCAGTAGTAAACTCCAAATCGAACTCCTGAAGGATCACAATCCATTTTGAGTACTTACCCCCCAGCAATTGTTGAGACAAAATGTAAGTCATGGGGTTGTAGTCGGAAATCATCGTTACCATGCGCAACAGGATGTAATGGCGAAACTGCTGAACGGCCTGGACCACGACAGGCACCAACTTCTCGATGTGGGCATGATGCGTTTCAGTGTCAAGGAGATTCTGAGACAGATAATAAACCACGTGTTCGTTTTCGTCATCATCATCCTGTACCATAACCATGGCGATTGTGCTGAACGCAGCAGCCAAATAGAGGGTAAAGTCGCGATGATAGTTGGGAGGGCGTATTAACGGAGCATTGACAAGCAACATTTATCAAAGGATTATTGAGAAATCTCATCCCAATGGAAGGGAACATCCTATTTTAGAAGTCGCGTAAACCCTTTGGCCACTTCTACATAGTTCGGGATAAAGCGACGTAAAAAATTCACTTTCCCCTGAAGACTCTGAAGTTGATGCAACGAGGATGGGCATGGGAGATTAACAATAGCCTCGACCTTGACGGGGTCAAGGAGAATCCCGTATTTAGAGACAATGAATCCCAAAAGATGACCGGAGTCAACGCAGAAGATGCACTAGTGAGGATTAAGCCTGATGTTGTAATGTCTGCAACAAAGAAAAATCTGGCGGAGGTGTTCAGGATGGTCTTCGTGCCGAGCTGAATGAGCTGACAGGTCATCTAGATACGGCTGAACAATGTTACGTATGTCATGAAAGGCGTAATACATGGCACACTGGAAGGTGGCTCCAGCGTTTTTCAAGCCGAACAGGAGCTTATTATAGGTGAATGTGCCCCACGGACAGATGAAGGTGGCCTTATGTTGATCGGAGGGTAAAATATAATTTGATTATAACTCGAGAAGCTGTCCATAAGGGAATAGATCTCACTCCCCGCACAATCATCGATGATATGATCTATAAAGGGGGTGGGATAATTGTCCTTAGGGCAAGCTCGATTAATGTCTCGGTAGTCAACACAGACTCAAATTGTGCCCTGCTTCTTATCCACAGGGACAATATTGGAAACCCACTCTATTAGAGGAGCCCACTTTAAGAAGTTTCTCAACTTCTGCTTTTATAGCAGCGGCTTTTTGAGGATGCACTGGGTGCAGAAGCTGGCGCATAGGCTTCACACCAGGATAGGTGGGAATTTCGTGCACGACGATACTGGGATCGATCCCAGGCATCTCTTCATAAGACCATGTGAAAACATCTCAGAATTCGCAGAAAAGGCTAGTGTACACTTGAATCTCTTTGGGAGAACAAGTGACTCCCATGTGAATGTTCTTGACGACCCCCGGTTTAACGGAGATGTCGATAGGCATTTTTTGAGTAATATTACTCAGATTTCCTTTCGAAAGAACCTTATTAGTCAATATTGGCATTTGGAGAGGCAGAGAGGGAACCTGAGATGCAAAACGCTCGAGACAATTAGACATTTCCCCCAGGCCGGGCATGAACGAGGAACGATGATGTCCATCACTCCATGGCAGATCTTCGAGAGACATAGTCTCCACGATAGCTTTGTCAGACAGAAAAAATTATCTCAAAGGATTGGGCGAATCTGCATCACCGAGCCAAGGGGATTGAGAATAAACATCAGGAGCCATGCTCAAAGGAGCATTTTTAGCAGGAGGAGGATCTGATGTGGCAACGATCTCACAATAATTAATTTCAACTAGGGTCAGAGGCATCGATTCTCCAAAAGAGGTAACCTGTTCAGGAGAAGGGATGATCCATGGGTCATCCGACCTAAAGATCATGTTGACTTGAATGGTATTCGGTGGTGGAATGGGAAAAATACCCATGAGAACGGGGTCCTTGAAAAGAGAAGGTCCTACACTGTCAGGGGGATTAGGAATTTGATCCACATATGGCACATTGTTCTTGGAGGACGAGGTAAATAAATACAACTGATAAACAATAATAATCTCACCCTCATGTGGAAACTTCAAAAGCTGAAAGAGGGTGGACAGAACACATAGCATGGCGTGAGTCCAGCTGCGACCGAGTAGAAGATTGTAGTTGAGTTTGGCATCAACCACTTCCACTTTGACGTTGACTATATTACCTTGTAATGTGATCGGTAGACTTGCGAGAACACCCAAGGGTTTTGATTCCCTTCCATTCGAATGCCTCGAGGGCATTGGGAGATGAAGTGAGGGCTGGAGAGCCGATGGCTTTCCAGCAAGCAGATGACATAACGAAGGTAGAGGCACCTTCGTCCACAACGGCTCTGTGAATGTTGAGACCATTGATACCAACTTGTATAACAAGGGCGATTTGATGCGGAAGTCGAGGGACAAAATTCTCTAGATCGAAGGTGAGGAGGCTTGAATCGGCAGGATCAATCCCACCGATTGCAGATAACAGAGCTTTCCACAGAGATGGGAAAATTTGAAGCACTTCAAATGTAGACATTGCGGAGGGCACCTGTGCCAAATCCTCAACAATACTATAATGTTGAGCAGCATGGGCATTTGGATTATAGGAAGACTTTCGAAGAACGCCTTTGGAAGGAGGCCGGAAAACAGGTTTAGTGTTGGGCTTCTCAATTTCTAAAGGACCAGAGGTAGGTGGGGGAGGCGGGCCATCAACGACTTCCTTCCCAGTTACCTAGCATGATCCAACATAATCCTTCGATCGAGTGGCAATAGAAACAGGTGCAGCGCCATTCATCATGAAAACCTGAGACCCAAACGGTGTAGAGGGTGAAGGATACTCGACCATCTGCGTCTGCTAAGATGGAAAAGGTTCCTTAAGAACTTCCGGAGTTCCTTTGGAGCCCTTAAGAAGTTTACTAACCTCGGATCTTCGGGGACAATCTTTGGAGTAGTGGTCTTCATCACAGATCAGGCAAGGGTACTTCGGTTTTCATTGCGAACCATCATCAACACGTGTTTTGGAGGATTCTAGTTTCGGGGCATCGAATTTGGCTTTTCCTTTTCCCTTCTTCTTCCCTTTGGAAGCCTTGTCCGGAAGATTAGCCTAAACTACATTGACCTTCGAGGTCTTACCAGAATCCGGAGTAGCGGGAGGAGCAGAATTGTTGGAAGAATTCGATTTTTTCTTCCCATTAGAAGACTTACGAGAAGTCTAAGAGACAGAACCAATAACACTGTCAACCGATGGTGTAGGTGGTGTTTAGAGGTCCCTGGCTATGGGGCATCAGTCAAGATATCATATAACGTGTCGGATTGAGAGTACACTAAATCGAGGTACTTGGCACGAGCGATGACTTGTTCCTCGGTTACACATGCCCCCATAGCAATGTCCTATGCAATATTGTGGACAAAGGAGGTAGTGAACCAGTGAGTTAGAAGCTGATCAGGAATTTCAAACTTGATCAGACAACGACGACGTCTCCACTCATGAATATGATCTGAAATATGAGTGGCTTTGTCCTGTTTTAGAGATGTCAGGAGATGCGTCCCGGCTTCATAACAAATCGGTAACTAGAAATGTGTCAGGAATGCCATAACTAGAGTATTAAAGTCTTGAAAAATACCACGGGGTAGTTCTATGTACCATTTAGTAGCAGCGCTGGTAAGAGTGCACTGGAAAAGACATATACGGATCGAGTCATCAACCCAAGAGTTTGAAGAACACCACAAATGGTAGGTCATGACATGTGCTTGGGGGTCTTCTCCAGATTTGCCTTCAAATTTGGGATAGTCACTAGGTACCTTCATTGGAACCGAAGGCCAATATGGATTATGAAGAATCAGATCATTGGTTAACTTGGATACATCTCGTAATTCCAATGTGGCGAGGAAAGGCAACTGAGGATTAAAAGGCATGTCAGGTCCTCGATAAGGACCTGTACCTGTACTCCAACCTGGTTGAGCATAACTCTGCCCCCACTGGTTTTGTCCTGGAGGATTCTGACCATAGGGGGTATAAGCACATGGACTGCACTGGGGGAGCAATACCATACCACGTGGGTTCACATTGGGGGATTTATATTAAGGAAAAAATGGCATAATATATTGGGGGATATATAGGGGGTAAAGGGTTTTTATATTGACAGGTATAAAAAATGGAGCTCAAAGTTAATGAAAAAAATATAAAGGGGTATAAAAAATGTTAATGAAAAAATGGATACCTACAATATCTAGTGGAAGTAGGGGTATTTTAAATTGGGAAGGTGTATTGGGTTCATATTGGTAGGGGGTTAAATAATATGATTTTTAGGGGTATTTTCCAATATGTAGTCAAATTAAGGGTATTGTTTAATATGCCACGAACGCACGTGATAGGATAGAGGCTGTTTGAGTGAATCCCCCATGGGTATAAGCCGTATAATTGGGCTGATACAGTTTCTGAAAACCAGGATACGGGGGTTGATAACCAGGGTACTGACCCTGATTATACGTGGGCCTCGTTTGAGCAGTGTATGGATTTGACTGTGGAGTATAAGTGTAGCCTGGCTATTGAACGTAATAACCAGAACCTTGGGGTGGGTTATAAACTAGTCGAGACTTACCTTGAAGGTAATATCCGCCTTGGGGTCGAACGGGCTGCTGGTAAGTGGGACCCTGCTGAGCCTGATAAGTTGGGCGCACAGGTGGTTTCAGCTGTGGCATAGAATAGATCGGCTGTTGAGAAGGGTTAACTGGTTGTACAGGTTGTCCTGGTTGAATAGGTTGACCTGGCTGAACAGGTTGTCCTGGTTGAACAGGTTGGCCTGGCTGAACAGGTTGTCTTGGTTGAACAGGTTGACCCGGTTGATGAAGGACACCAGGCTGCCCCGGCTGAGCAGGTTGGCCTGATGGCAGGAGAGGGCCAGGTTGTGCCTAATAAATTGCTTGACCTATGACAAGACCATAAGATGGTCCTGGTTGTGCAAAATTTTGACCAATTGGAAGATGAGGTTACTGAGGTTGCACCAACGGTTGAGAAAGATGGGTTTGCCCCCCAAGATCGTAAAATGGTCTAGGTTGATACCCCAGTTGCTTTGTGGGTCCTTGAGGTTGCCCCGGCTAGACCACAAGGTGAGGTTGTTGAGGTTGACCTTGAGGGTTGTAAGACTGCCCTTGCAGACCGTACAACAATCCCTTTTGGCCCGATGGTTGTCCCTGTAAGGGTTGTCCTTGCGGGTCATATAGATAACCTGGATGGAACGAAGGTTGTCCCTGGAAGGGTTTTCCCTATGGGCCAGAAGCATATCCTTGCTGAAACAAAGGTTGTCCTTGAAGGTTCTACCCTTGTTGATTAGAAGGTTGCCCAGCCTAGGCGGATAGAAAACCGTTAATATACTGATAAGCCTCAGGAGCAGGAAAACGGAGGGGGTTTCCCTGCTCATCATATTTATATGGAAATACATAAATCGGGGCACCATCCGGTCGATAATGGGAAAATTAAGGACGGTTGAGGTCTTGAGAGGATGGACCAACCTCGGAGTTTGACGGTTGTAAAGACAACCAGTACTCCTCAGGAGAAATATTCTCGGGAATAGCAGAAGCTATGTAAATGTATTCGGGAACTGACGAGGTCCTAGTTGACTGAGTAGTGACAGCAAGCGTAGACGTAGCTACACAAACATTAGGCCTAACAGGTATTGATGTGATGAAAGGAGATGCCATGAGAGGTGTCGATGGCGACATCCCTAATGAAGGAATAATCGGCCTCGTGGATGGAGTCGATATTCCCATAGAGGCCACAACGGCCATGAACTAACTTAAAGACCTATATCCACCTGGGAGCGAAGGACTAGGTGAAGACATAACAAAATATTCAGGGATTTTTTCAGGAAAAAGATGGTAATCTTCACCGGATGTATGAATTTCCTCACTAGGAGAAGGACTGGGTTAGTCCATATCTGACCCTGCCGCGAGATCTTCCAAAAGATGACAGGGACTAGGAGGTATAACAACATCCAAGAAAGACGATCCCGATGTAATAGGAGGGAAGTGTTCCCTTACTCCAAATCCAAACCAAGTGTTGGAAAAGGGCCAATTGAAGTCAACTGGTCCGCCAAAGGGAAGTTCAGATATAACCGGTCCCCCATCGGGAAACTCGGATACAATGGGCTGCTGATACTCAGCAGAGGACTAAGAAATCTCTGATGAATCGTCTGTGTAAGGAATACCAGTAGAAGAAACTGAGGGTTCTGCCACTATGACTGTAACAAAAAGAGGGAGAGATCAAAAAAAATACACACAGGCAAAAACCAAGGCAAATAATCAATAGGCCGAAAAATCAATCTCTAAATGGGGGTGTGATCGTAGGTGATTAATTTTACCACATTGAAACTGGAAATTTTACTGTTTCATGTTTTAAGAGTCTAGAAACAAGTAAAAGATGACTCTATCACTTTCAATTTGGAAACAAGTGTGAAAGGACAAGCGCTTGATGATCTTTCCAAATTTAATGAGTCAGTAAAGATCAAAATGACTGCTATGGTAATCTAGGAAAATGGGTGTACCAGATATTCGTGAACTGCCATATATACCTTGGTTAAAAATGAAAGAGAAATCAACCAAGGACTTGACGTAGATGCAGGTAATCTCCCTTAATGTTGTGTCTGGTGTATCACGAGTAAAAGGCGACAGACTCAGCTTCCTACAGATAAAGGATAGCAACCTAATGGGGTCTCCCTTTATAAATGCGATGGTACGGGGAGCATAAGTCCGTACTAGCACTGTCTAAAGCCAGATATCGAACAACACCTACTAGGTTTAACGATGCCGGAACACATCACTAGCCTAGACCTATAGATATTCCGTTAATGTTTCAATGTTGCCTTAGGTTAATTTAATAAATTTTAGAGTTGATCTACAATTTATGTTTCAATTTCAGGCCCTATTGAATGTTGGATCTCAAAAATCCTCTAAATGCATACTACATGCCACAATACATCACTTTTTTCGACGAAGAGCTAACTACGGGAGGGTTGACAGCTTTTCAAATACCAAAAAAATGAGCACAAAAACATCCACTACTGTCTCTAATGCAAGCTAATGAAACTAAAAACTTTTCTCTTAGAGTTATATAACACTAATAATGCGAAAAAGCTTTCAATTTTCACTAGACTAATCAAAATGAAAAGAAATTTGTTTTGTATTTTTCAATCTTTTAGAGAAAATGCACTAAATGAATGAAAAAAACTAATGAAGAAATCAATTTGAGAAATAACATTGAGAGAGCTTAAACAAACAAGTTCACTCAATACAAACGCACAAAATCAAGACCCAAACTGATGGAGAAATCCCTCAAATCGAAGAAGAATATCAAAATACTCACACAAACCGTGTAATCTAGGGTTGGAATGAGACAAAGATAAACTTCAATGAAAGAGAGAAAAATCACTCAACTGATGCAATGATACAATGGAATCCAGTAAAAAAAATGCAAAGAAGCGAAAATGAAGTCGACTGGGAAAACAAGGACCCAAAACTCCCACGGGAGGCACAGCACATTGTAGCACCTAGAAGCCCTAGGGCTAGAATGAAAAACTGATGGAAAAGGGAAAACAACTAGAGGAAAAGGGCCAAACATAGTCAAAAAAGACTTAAAAGCACTCACTCACTCAGAAAAATGACACAAGAACCAAAAATCGAGCTTAGAGAGCTCAAAAGCAAGAAAACCCTAACACCAAACAAAGTTAGCGCGCCTGTTTGGCTGTAATACGCGCAAAAAGAGTGTTGGCCCAGTGGCCTAACTAGCAACTAGCGCCAGTTCGCGCGACTTTCAAGAGGTAAACTGCGCCAATCGAGTTTTCTATGGGAAGAAATGAAAAAAGAGCAAACAGAGACTGGATCAGGTCTTTTGGGGGCTGAACAGGGGTTTGACACCAATGGAGGTGAACTAGAAGAGAAAATAAATCAATCAAAAGCAAAAAACAACCAAAATAGAAAATACTAACTCCAATTGAATCCTTAGCAGAGTCGCTAGTTTTTTGAGGAGGTAAACCCCCTCTGCGGACAGAGGCGATCTCACTAGCCCAGATCGGGTCTAGCAACAATCAAGTGACGCAATGACGTTGGTTCCTAATTACAAAAAGACAAAGATCATGGTGAATTCCTACCTCAGATCCCATGCAAATGTCGTTGAAGAAAAGATGACGCTTCCCGTTCCTCTCTTGACAGAGCATGATCCTTCCGTTTGACACGTCCGAACACCTGTACACATGCAAGGAAACAATGACATACAACATAAACTCTAAAGCATGTAACCATATATCAGTCAGAGAGAATATAATTCATTGCATTACATAAGGAAATGAACACATGAATAAAACCATAATCAGAGTTGCTTATATTATAAATAACAAAGGAAATATTACAACCAAATGCTCTGATGCTATGATCTTCCTTCGACGGGGCTGACAGTGGGGCGTGTCTCAACAAAGCCTGTCAGGAATCTGGATGAAGCTCTCTCTCTTCGGCTTGGCTCTCAATAGCTACCCGACTATAGTTTCCTTCCTACAAGTTCAGATAGCTTGCTAATGGAGAAGGCAAGATTTTATAGATGGAAGAAGGGGAGTTGGGATCCTTATAATCATGGAATAGGCCCTATCTCTAAGGAAGCTTCCATGATAGGTGGAAAACTACTTCCTATACATTGAGATCCGGAGCCAAACCACCCAACTCCTTTTGATGACTCGTTTAGGAGTTTGTTGGAATCAAACTTCCGCCATTTATTTTTAAAAACATCCCTTATTAAGCTTGGCGCAAGTGAGACACAGGTACAGAGCGCCAGTTGACATGCCCTCTAGTGTCGATTTCCCCCATTGGCGCGAGGGATGAACTGGCTAGTCGCGTCAAGGCTAAAACATTTGTTTTTAGGGTTTTTTAGAGGAAAATTTCTTCAGGAGAATGTTTTTCCTTATGCAACAGGATGCCATGAAGGTTGTTTCAGGACATTTTACTATTCACAGGTCACGGGAATAGTCCCCCAATGTACAGGATGAGGGATTGCAGGGATGGTGACAAAATATTGTGTAACACTTAGTAAGGAGATGTTCCGCAAGACCCAAGAAGAAATGGACTATATGTCTAAAGTTCCATATGCATCAGCAGTTGGAAGCTTAATGTATGCAATGGTCTACACAAAGCCTGATATTGCACATGTAGTGGGAGTTGTAAGAAGGTACATTAACAATCCAAGAAAAGAACATTTTATGGAAGTAAAATGGATTCTCAGATATTTGAAAGGTACCACAAATCAAGCATTATGCTTTGGTGTTTCAAACATTTCTCTACAGGGATATGTTTATATAGATATGGCAGGTGACAGAGATAATAGGAGGAGCACTACAGGATATGTATTACTATAGGTGGAACAACTATTAGTTGGGTTTCAAAAATCCAAAGTGTTTTTTCACTTTCAACAACAGAAGAAGAGTTTGTTGCTGCTACAGAGGCTAGTAAAGAAATGATTTGGTTACAAAGGTTTATGGATTAATTGGGTAAGAAGCATGATGTGGGCACGTTATACAGTGATAGAAAAAGTTCCATTCATCTTGCAAAGAACTCAACATTTCATTCCAAGAGTAAACACATACATCTCAAGTACCATTACATACGGTCAATATTGGAAGATGGACAGCTGAAGCTGGAAAAGATACACACTAGCAAGAATCCTGCAGATATGCTAAAAAAAGTTGTAACCAGGGAGAAACTGAGATTATTCTCAGCTTCAATTGGTCTTCAAGGATGACAATGAATATGAGAAACAACCAGGTCCAAAGAGTAGTCATTTTCCAGCAAATGAAGCAGTGGTGGAGTTGCTACAATCAATCTCCAAGTGGGAAATTGTTAGGTGTGGAGCCTGATTATGTTGTTTATTTTTTATCACAACATTGGAACCCTATACCTTAATGGGGGCATCAACACCACCCGTAATTAAACGCTGTCTGGGGGGTCCAGGGGGGGCGGCTGCGACATTATGGAGCACCCCCCCCCTAGTGGGTAGTTTCGGGGGCAACGCCCTCGAAGCTAAAAACAGATGTAAAATTTCCTTGTAAAAGTATAGTAATTTCTAGTCAATCTGGGCCGTTCATTAGGTAGATGATTTGACCGTAGAATTTATGTTTATTTTACGGTTTTTTTCCCCTCGCTTTTATGAGGGTATTTTATTGCGGTTGTGTATGGTATGTGTATTCTCAGAGTGGGAAGCAGATAGGGAGACTGTGAGAGAGAATAGACGATATTACAGCGGATCTGCTGTAGGTTGTGTCTCTTCATTTTGCTGGATAATAGAAAGGAATGACTGGCTTTTCGGGGTGGATGTAGCCCAAACTGGGTGAACCACGCATATCTGTGTCTCTCTGGTTTTATTTGTTTTGTGTGCTTGTGTTTTTCCGCATATTTTATGTGTTTCATTGCTCTGTAATATACAATTTTCCAACACTTGAGACTATGGGGGGGAATTCTTGATTACTGCCCCCCTCTCTAGAATATCCCTTTTGCTTGTTCCTTGGCTTATTATTTGCAGCATTTGGAGGATTATTGCTATTCTCATTATCATAAGATTAGTTGCTGAGCCTGGGATGGTTGCACAATATTTGTAGGTCCATTTTTTTAGTCGATGGTGTATTCTATGTAGGAAAAGGGGAGTATTGGTTCTCTTGTCCTTGGTTGGTGTATGGTTCATGGGGTGACTCTCTTGTATCAATATTCCTAGCTGAGTAATTTTTCCCCTATAGGGGAGGATATGACGTCCTTGATGTTGACGATATCGCATCACCCTATTTGTCACATTCTGCAGAGGTGAAAATTGACTTTGGTGGTACCTGGGTTGTGACACATTTTGAGTAGAATCGTAAGATTACCCTAGGTACTAATAAATAATACTTGGTTTACCTTGGGCTAAGGACCCTATCAAATTATCAGTGGTATTGCATGCGCTTAGTAATTCTCTATAAGTTTTAAGGTGCGGGGCATTTCGAAGGACATTGTAAATATGTCCTCATTTAGTGTAAATGAGTTCAATATGCTGGGATTTTCTAATGGTGTCTTCCCCTGAGGTAGGTTTTTGTGTGGCCACGTCTTTTGAAATCTATTCAATGAGAGTTTTCAAAAATAATTCCAAAAGAAATGTGTCATCGAGTTTGGCTTTGAAAAAACTACGACGTCTCCGACATTCATGGAGATGGTCTGATATATGAACGACTGATGTTTTTTTGAAATGTGTCAGAAGTTCCATTCCCGAGTCATGATGAATGGGGAGTTGGAAATATGTGAGGAATGTAGTAGTGAGGGTGATAAAGGTACCATGCGATGCAGACGACTCGTCGACATACCATTTCGTTGCAGGCCCTATGAGGGTGTGTTTAAAAAGTCTCATTCGAATGGTATCATCAATGTTACTATTAGACAAACACCACATGTGGAAGGTGATTAAATTATTTCTGGGGTATTTTACTTTCTTCCGTTCAAATATTCGTATATCAGAAGGGAGCATCATGGGCATGGGGGGCCAATTAAGGACATCTGCAATGGGTTCGTTTGTTAACTTCGTTATATCTAGAAGATTTAGTGATGCTAATAAGGGTAATTGAAAATTGACCGCCATCATACTCTGTTGAGAAATAGGTATTTGAATATGATGTTTTAGGGGAAGTTCCTGGCGAATGTTACCCTGTGGCATACCCTTATGGATATTTTTTTGACTCCCCAGAGGGGTAGCTACCCTTTAACCTTGAGGGGTCATCGAAGGAGTTGAGTGTGTTGAACCTATTGGGGTTTTAACTGGTGTTGTAGTTGGTGACCCTTGGGGTTTCCAATAAAATATGTCCTGATAAAGGATGTTCTGATAACAGAGGAAGTGTGACTTCCTTTGCGCTTAAATTGTGGGAGGCCTGACACTCATCCATTTAATAGGGGGAGGTTTCAGAAAGACCTAGATCGATGGGGTCCCATTGTGTCCCCTATGATGTCGATTATTGTGACCTTTTTGTGATTTGGGAGGTAGGATGATTCCTATCAAAGAAAAAATATAATCACATGCAAAAAACAAAGCGAAAAATAAAAAGGTGATTTTTCTCTTTAAATTTACACTATGTGATCAATCAAGGAAAAAATGAGGATTTTTTTTGTTTTGTGTTATGGAGCCAACATCCTGAAATAAATGGCGACGCCATCCAACAATTGAAGAATCAACCGAGGTAATGGCATGAGGATTGAGTGTTTCTTGCACCCTCACCTATAGGGAAGGATGCCCTAGTTTTGGACACTAAAGTACCATCGTTCCATGTGAGCATTCGAGCCTTGAGCTTCTTGGTAATTGGTTACTAGTAAAGAGTACCGCATGCACTAGTACTAAGCTCTACCCCCTCTAAAATGTGTCTTTGTAATCCTCGGGTATTCCTTCCGTGGGAAAATATATGGGTTTGAAGCTCCCTAAAATGTCAACATCTATGTTTCAAAATGTATTATGACTTTGATGGCTTATTGGATGTGTACCCCTGATGGTCCTAACCTGAACTGTAATTTATTTTGTGGCCCTAGTGGGGAGAATGTAGTGATTTCATTTAATGATTATTTTTAGAGCGTCTTAATTTTCTTTAGGGTGTGTTTTGGTGCAACAAATGTAAGCAGAGAAAAAAGGTCCCAAAACACTGGGTGCCTTATGGATCAATGCTTACTAATGCTTCATGTGTGCTTTGTAGTGAACAATCACAAGTGTTATGATATGTGGATATGTGATTATCCTTTACATTACTTTTCTAATTACCCTATGTGTGATTGTCCCTTGCAAAAAATTGAAATGATGTGCACATTATGGGTTGCTTACACCTTGCCTAGTTAGACTATGGCTGCACTATAGGGAGATGGTAGCTCAACGTTTCTTAGGAAATCATTCATATGCATACCCAGACTCACCGAGAGGTGCAAGGGTGGCAAAAATTACTTGCTTTCTTTATTGAAATTTTGATCCTACTCCCAAATCTTAATGAAAAATTGAACTAATCTAATGAAAAAATTGAGAAAATTTGAATTAATACAAGATGTGTGGATATCATGGGCCACTTACTTTTGACTAATTAAGCTACATGTGTTTTATAATTATCAGCAAATTATTTTTTCGAAAAACATGCCTGGATTTAAGGCAACTTACTTTTTCCCTACTAAAACTATGCGTAATTTTCGAAATAAATAAAATTTAAAACAACCTAGTTTCTAAGCTAATTTGAGGTTAAGCATAGCACTTAAGTGTCCTAATAGTAGTGACGTAGAGAAACAAAGTGATGGAAAATTATTAGGGGTTGCCAGTCACCTTAGTAGTGGGAAAATGTATATTTTTTTTTTCTTGCTGGCCTGCCACGTGGGTTATCTTCCCACAGGTGCGGAGTGTGCATATGTCGGAGAAAAAGGCGTGCTTTTGAGTAGAATGAAGAAACTTTTCCCTCTCTACTGTGTAAAAGTTTCATTGAGTGTGATGTGATATGCAGAGAGAGTGCAAGGGTGGTTTTCATAAAAGTGAGTAGGAAGAAGTACCTACAACAACAACCATTAACTCAAAAAATAAAGAATCCAGTGGACTCACCATTCTTTTGGTAGTGTATTTGGCACAAGGGTGTACAAAATACACTTCTGTAGCAAGTTGGATGCTACCTGCACAAGGTCACAGAGAAAAAATATTTTCTATTTTTAGTGGAACAACTTTGACATAATTTAAACTAAGTTTGAGGGAAAACTATCCATATAACACTAAGAACACAACAAAACACAAGATGCAAAATACAAAAGCTTGATGTAGCAAACAACCTAATAACACAAGTGGAGAATTCTCCCTTTATTAGTTTTTGGTGGTGAAAGAAGTTGCAATGATAAAAACTTTAAGAGGGTCCTTTGAGCTATGGAGCTCAGATACCGAAAACGAGGTATCCTTCCCTTGAGTTCCTGCAAGCGTCTCTTCCCTCTCTCAAAGGATGTTAGATTAATATCAAATGGCAGACCTATCTCTCATGCACTGAGATTTTGGTTGGCCAAAATATGAGTCCTTCCAATCCCTCTGCTGCTGGACTATGCAAGATGGTTTTCTATGGACCAATTTAGCCAACATAACAATGTGTCCCCATTTCTTCTTCCAAAGGCTAGTTTATATAGACATTTTTTGAATTTATCCACCTTCTCTTGGCCCAATATTGATAATGAATCAAGAGTGGACGAGGGATTCCTTTGTGGGCTACACTTAATCATAAAGGTGGCTCAAATTCGGCTATCCTTGAGTGTACAAGGTGAAGAATCATCCTAACCAAGAATTCCAAGTGGTCTCGGATGATGGCATTTCACCATCTTCAGGACCACATGGCTATCAAAGAAATAGTTGCGTGGTGCACAAAAATCCTTTGATGTTGGTTCCCTGTCCCTTAATTGCCATCTTAACCTTAGGGGAAATTAGATTTTTGGCCTTTCCTAATGTATTCCTTCCCTGAAAATATTTGTCTATACCTTCTACTTGAAAATTTTAATGTATTTTTCCTATACGATTTTTGGGTGTTAATAGGGTGGGTACTATAGAAGGTTCATTAGGAACTTTAATAAATTGGCTTCATCCCTATTTGGATTACTAGCTAAATATTTTCACTTTTGTCAGACATAAAGATGTCAAGAGGCATTTCAAGATCTGAAGGAGAAGTCGACCACTGCACTCATCCCTTGGGGACCCAATTGGTAATTTCCTTTCCATATCCACACGTATCGATTAGATAAAGTTATAGGAGCATCCTTACCAAAAGTGGAAGACCAACTGATCTAAGTTATATATTTCATCAGTAAGAACCTGTCTAAGATTGAACTTAACTATACAGTCACTAAAAAATAACTGTTGGTTGTGGTGGACTCTTTGAATAATTCTAGGCACTATATCACTAGATATCAAATATTTTTTCACACTAACCATGTAACCATTAAGTATTTAGTGAATAAACCTGATGTCAATGCTAGAATCATTAGATGGTTGTTACTATTGTATCAATTTGATTTAACTATTTTTGAAAAACAAGGAAAATAGGATGTGTCTTCATTTTTTTTTTCAAGACTAACCTTGCCTACAAATGAGGATATGGTACATGAACAACTTCCAGATGAACACCTATTTTTCATCATAGTGCTATCTCCTTGGTTTCCTAATATAGCCAACTACTTGGTTTTTAGGTGATTCCCTCCTAATATATCCCCTAAGGTGAAGAGAAATATTATCAAGAAGAGTACCACTTTCACCTAGATTAGCGAAAATATCTTCAAATTGGGTCCAGATCATATTTTGAGGAGATGTGTAAGAGAGGAGGAAGTCTTTGACATCATCTTAGACTCCCTTGATGGACCATGTGAGGGAAATTTTTCTACTCGGAGGAAAACCTTCAAATTATTATAAGTTCAATACTACTGACCTGATTTACATCAAGATGCAAAGAGGTACACTACTAGATGTGATGAGTGCCAAAGGATGGGCAAGCCTACACCCAAGGATGAAATTCCCCTACAAACTCAAGTGACTCTGGAGCCATCTGATAAATGGGAAATGGAATTCTTTGGAATTATTGATCACCCATCTAGGAAAAAGAGCTACATCATTGTGTGCACTAATTACTTGACCAAGTGGGTTGAAGCAAAGCCAGTGAAGGAAACAATTGAGTAGAAAATGGACGAATTTATGAGGGAGAATGTCTTCTACAAGTTTGGTTTTCCAAGGTAGTTGGTCACTAATCAAGGGGCACATTTCATCTCAAATTTTATTCATTAGAGGAAATTTCAACCTAAAAGTGGCCTCCTAAGGAAAAATAATAAAAGAATAGTTAAAATAAGAAAATAAGAAATATGCATTTTGGAGGGAAAAGAAGGAAACCACTTTTTTTTAATTGTATTTTCAGCTTATCTCCTTATAGGTTTACTCAAATTTCAGTTTGAACACTCATTATATACGGAATTAAATTCCACATCCAATGAATGCCTGTTATGCATATTTTTGAGAAGACTCACATTGATAAAAATTGTAGATACATTAAAAAACCTGGTGAAACACAATTTTTTAATGTATATGCAATTTTTATCAAGGTGGGTCTTCTCAAAATTATTCATAATGGGTACACGTTGGATGTGGAATTTAATTTTGCATCCAATTAGTGTCTACACTTGAAATTTGAGTAAACCTTTAAGGAGATAAGTAAAAAATACAATTAAAAAAATCAGTTTTTCTTCTTTTCCCTCAAAAATATTTACATGTACCTCCTTTTAAATTTAAAGCATTTTTATTGGTTTACATATTATGACATGGAAATTACATGAAAATTACATGGGCACTTTTGGCTGAAATTTCCTCTAATGGAAGACATCATGGATAAGCGCGATATTAAGCACAATAAAAATACTGCTTATCATCCTCAGGACAATGGGTAAGTAGATATCACCAATGGAGCCTTTGATAATATTTTTACCAATGTTCTCAATAGTAGAATAAGGTATTAGGAAGATCGACTTGTAGAGGCCACTTCGGCCTAAAATACCACCTTAAAAAACACTACTATATTCACCCCATTTGAGTTAGAATATGGAAAGAAAGACTTGTTGTCCATTTAGTTTGAATAAAATACCTTTAGTATGGTAGCACAGTTGGATTTAGACCTCACTACAACCCAACAAGAAAGGCTGCTTTAGATCAATGGCTAGGATAAGTTCAGATTACAGGTTCTCATGCACACTGAGGTACTCCAACTATAGAGGAAGATCTGGAATGATAAAAAATATTAGGGAGATTTATTTTCAAGAGGGTGATTGGGCCCTCCTGTATGATTCAAGGTTCAAGGATTTCAAAGGGAAATTAATGACAAGGTGGTTGGACCCCTATATAGTGGAAAAATGTTATGAGAATCGATCTATCCAATTAAGAAAAATTGATGAGGAAGGAATTCCCTTACTCATTAATGGTTACAAGTTAAATTTATACAAAATGCCTCTCTCAATATAGGAGTTTAATAGTTAAATAAGAAAGGATTTTATGTAATTGGGGTCTCACAACCATAATTTCATCCAACCTCTAATCAACAAAAGAGGGAAGAAAAAGAAGAGAGAAAAAAAATATAAATATAAATAAAAAAATAAAGGAAAAGGAAAAAAGAAAATAAAGGGCCTAGGTGAAATCCTCCATGAGGCATCTAAGTCCAAATATATGTTGAAAATATCCATAAGGCATCGTAAGAAAAGGAAAATAAAAATAAAATGAAAATATTCCTAGGTGAAAACCACCTTTAAGGTGCATGGGGCAAGCCTACAGATTGAAAACCTCTTAAGAGGCAGTCTAAAGGTCTAAAAATAAATAAACATAAAGAAAAAAGAAAAAAAGGAGGAAGCACAAAGAGGTAAAGGAGCCCTTACACTAGTTTTACTAACAATTTTCGTTTGCAGGGTTCTAGCCAGAGTCAAAGTGACAACAATCAAAGTAAAAGGGATTCACATCCCATTTCTCCATCTCCCAAACCATCCTCATACTTTTCCTCCATGATTCCACCCATCTCCATACACCCCTCCATCATCAGGAAAGAAACTACTCTCAATTCTGCCTCAATCCTAAAATGCTATAGAATTATCTTGAACTACTATAAGATTGACCATAATTGCTACAGGATTGAAATCAACCACGAGAAAGGGGTAAAAAATCATTTTTTCCCTAGGGAAAATACAGGAGATGCTCACCAGACTCCTTCACCTCTCACCCACACCTTATAACCACTTTCCCTTCCAAAAATCCACATATTTTCATAAAAATACCCCATTTTCACCCCTTCTTCACAAGAATTCACCATCATCAGAGTTTATAATCCCTGTCCATAGGCCCACCATGAATTATCCAAGTTACTGAGTGCATTTCATGAAGGTAGTTGTGGTTTTGGAAGGGGTTGTTTGATTTCTACAGGAAAGAAACCAATCTTGTAGCAACCTGCACAAACCCCACAAAACCAGAGAAACAAAAGAACTTTTGTAGCTCTAGAATGAATATTTGGACATCCTTAATAATCAAGAGTCCATCCTTAATATGTGAGGAAGCCACACCATCCCTGATCACTAACCCACTAACCCACTCCAATAGAAACAAATTGAACACTAGAAGAACCTACATAAAAAATAATTCATCAGTCAAACACCTATCAAAGAATATCAGTAAATTGTTTTTTTTCAAATGAGGACCAATGCATGAAATAAGAGAATGGAATATAACACCTCCAGATCCTAGCAGATCGATCATTGGTTTAGCATAAACATGCATTCTTTTACAACAACTCGACATCACAGGTAAGCTCAGGTATGAAACTCCTCGTCTCTTTCCTTAAGCACATATCTGTTCAAAATTATTTTTGATGAACGAGGAATAATATTTTATGGGATGGAGGTGTCTAGTAAAATTGGCCACTCTAGAATAGTAAAAGTGCAGTTGACTCACCCTTCCATGAAACATGGAAAAGTGGGAGGGTGATAACTACGATGAGTGGGGCCAATTGTTAAAAATGGAAATACGCGTAGCGTCCAACTCAACAAGCGCGCTAATCCCAATACCATAAGAGGAAATAAAAGGATAAACCTAAATTCAGTTGTACCAAAGATCATTCCCAAAAATGTTAGAGAGGCCCACTAAGACATCAATGATTGAGAGAGATATGACTAAGGGTTCCCTAGGGTGCTACGGAGGAGCTATAGAGTCGAGCTGTAGGTGCTACAAGATCAGGAGAAGGTGTGACAAGATCAGACACAATTTCTACAGGATTACAGAGGAGGTGCTACAGGATGAGGCCGAGAGGTCAAAAATGATCCGAATCAATGAGAATCCTCCTCCAAACCCCCATAATCATAAGGAAATAATCCAAATAGGGGTAACTGGCATCTTTTCTCCTGACCATCCATGGAATTATTAAATGATATCCTTCTTGTATAGATATCATGTAGCAAACCCCCATAGAATTGGATTTATTTTGAAAAATATTAATTTTTACATGAGGAAAACAAGGTGGAAGCAAAGGTACTTCTTTTGAATTTTGGAATATAAGTACCCTTTCTCTGAATAGAATAGAGGCACCAATATCCTTACCCTATCTTGAAACCCTACGCTACTCAAAACACAATTCTTCACAAAAAAACTCTTTGAAATAACTTGAGGAAGCAACAATAGGAGTCATGGGGGGATGTTTCAATAGAATGGAACCCACGGAAATCAAAATAATCCATAGAAATCCTCTTATCATAGATATGTTCTTAAGCCTCTAGTGGATGGGGTTCTTAGAGAAATTGAAAAGGTATGATGATGAGGTAACCCATGAATTTTCCTAGCCCTTTAGTCTCAAGGAGAAGATAGTGCCACCATTGTTGTAAGGGGACTTTCCTTCAATTTGAATGTAGAGCTCATTATTATAGTGACCACCATACCTCTAGGAGTCAAATGGGCAAGGAAGATATAATATAAGTCATCACATCCAAGAGAAATTTCTTCCTCCCTAAAGAGAACATTTTTTAAGACAAAATTGGAGTAAGAAAGGAGAGCCCCCCTTACCCTTGGGATGAAGTGGCCTATAGCATACTCAAGTACATATCTTGTTAAGGGAGGTTGATTGTTTTGTATGCTTAATAATTAAGGCTACTCTATGAGATAAGCTTCCAAATTGAATTTCCGATTCCAAGAAGGATCGGTGTTCCACATTCCTCATTTAGTCTATGATTGAAGTGAGTGAGAGGGTGAGGGAAGGGAAGCACGAGTGCATTTACCATCATGGCCTCATAAGTCTCATTGCTATGAATTCCTTAAGCCACCTCAGGAGCCCTTTGTTGTGGACTAATTTTGTGGACATGGTTAGGGAGGTCTTCATTGAGATACAAGCCCAAATGCTAACACAACATGAAGAGAACACAAAATATAGTGTTGGAAGTAAGCAAGAGAAAGAGGGAGAGGCTAAAGAGCAAGGAGAATAAGCTAAAGAGAAAGAAGAAGAATACGAGGAAGAGACTGAAGGGAAGGAGGAATAGGTCGAAGGAGAAGAGAGAAAATAAATAAGAAAGAGATAAACAAAAGGTAGCATAAGAGACCCTTGTAGAGCCCTCTAGACCTCAGAAGAAGGGAAAACAAAATCATAAGATAAGCCGCTGAGATGGTAATAAAAAACAAGAGGTGTTTTCTACTCTAACAACTGTTTTCACACCTATCAAACTCACGATGAGGTAGCCAAACTAAGCCCCTTATACTTTAAAATAATAAAAAGCATGAGAATCAAACAAAGGAAGCCTCAAACTCCTTTAATAGTCCCAATCAAAATTGATGAATCAGTTAGCCATCGAGAAGTAGAATTAGGATGAGGTGAAATAAAAAATTGAGCAGACCACCTCTCTTAAATCCATTGGAAAGAAACCTTTAACACCCATGATAATTTCAACCACTAGGGTAGTCACAACAAAGTAACTCGAAGCACAAACCACCCTACTACAGGAAAGAACAAAGCTACTACAGGAAATGACATAACTACTACAGGACGGAACATAATTTATACAAGATAAGCAAAAATTGTTACAGGAAAGGTTAGAATCACCTCAAGAGGAGGGAAGAGGTCCACAAGGCCTCCAAGATCCTCATCCATAGACTAATCTTGGGTCTTATTACAAGTTTGTTTAAGCATGAAGAATTATGACTAAAATTTTTGCAATTCCACTCGTATTTGAGTTAGAAAAAGAGAGGAGTTGAACTCACTTGTGGATGAAAATTGAAAAATACAAGAAAGTAGAGGATGTGGGCTTCATTGAGGAGAATATGCAACAAATGGGAAAGGAAATGGTTGACTTGAGGCTAAAGGAATCAGTCATGAAGTAGCATCTACATTTACAAAACAAGAGGTTGAGAGAGAAACTATAGGAAAAGGAGGCACAACTTGCCACCATGGAAAGCTTGTCCATCGAGGCCATCCACTGTAGGAAGAAATCCAAATCATATGTCATCTTCCTCAAAGAATAATGGATGAAACTCCAAATCAAAAAATTGGTACAATATGGCTCTCTACCATTTCAGGATTATAGGAGGTTCATTGACTTCTTCCGCCAAGTAAGCATTGATGATAGGGCCAAATTAGATGAATTCTATATGCACAACATGATCCTCAGAGGCATGAACTTTTGAGACCCCAATTCAAGATTGGAGGATGCACAACTTATGGCACTACCATATTGGATGATCCATGAAGAAACAAGATATGAGGAATTAAAGAATGTTATGGCCAAACAAGCTAATGAACCTCTATAAATCAAAGAGCAGTTAGTAAGCCCCATGGTTGTCATAAGTAGCCATGCAATTATCTCTGCAGACCCCAAATTGGCCCCTTGCTACCTATAAACAAAAGAACAAGCCATCCTCCATTTTGAGGATACATTTAGGTTATTGGGGATTTTGATTTTTTAGGATTTTCGAAGAAGATGGCATGATATGCCCCATAGTCTACAAATCAGGGAATATCTCTCAACTAAAAGGTTGAGGAATCCATACCACTTCAATCCTTCATTTCCATTCCACCCATTCTCATATCTATTCATACCAACCCACACTTAGTGGAACCCTCTCAGCAAACCTACATGCCCGCATAGACACTCGGAAAAGTATGTTGACAGCAGACAATCGTTGCAGTCTAGAATTCCAAAATTGTCCAATATGAGCCAAGAAGACCTTTAGGGATGGTCAATAGCCCAATTTTTTAATTTCATTCAGGTATTTTCATGCTGAGCAGAGGCACTGCACAATGATTTATCAGTGGATTATGAACAAAAATAGAAGCAAATCCCAACACTCACTCCAGAGCGTGAACGATTGCTCCAAGACAAGCACAATATGAAAAATCAGTTGGAGCATATTACTCAAAATTTCCAAGGATTTTGTCCAACCATCACAGTTGTGGTGGATAATGCCCTAGAATATTTTTTCTCATGCACAGTTGTATAATGTTGTCATCATATTAAGACAACATGCAATTATTTTCTTTCTACAAACTGAGAACTCAAACAAACATTAGCCACACAAAAAGCACTGCCAGATCCAGTGACAACATATGAAGCCAAGATAGAACATAAATTAGTCGATGAGATCATGCTCAAGGACTAACTCTACAACAATGGGGAGGAAGCCCATGCCCTACTACAAAAGGTCCACGACTGGTTAGGATGCCTTGCAATAAATAATCAGCCTATATATCTACTAAGAAGCGAGGTCTAGAAGCTATTGATCGATGAAAAGAAGGCAAAAGAAAAAATCTTGAGAAATCAGATGCACAATGAGGTAGAAGTCCTCCAGGCACAAATTCAGAAAATTGAGGATGAGTCACCAAAGGAAAATCAAATGCTTCAAGATCTCAAACCTCCAGTTAAAAAGAACTTGGAAACACTCCACCAACTCAATGATGAAACAAATACACAGTGGGATTCCATAACGAGAGCTCTACCCCAACACCTAGAAGCATACACCATGACCCAATTCATCAGCCAGGTAGTCGCGCTTACAGAAATTGGCAGACAACGATAACATAATTTTTACAATTCAAGGAAAATACCATCAACACAGTCCTAGAATTGGCGCCTTCATTCAAAGTAACCATCCAAGAGTAAGAGACGTAGGTTGAATTAGCAGCAACACCAATAGCGGAAGCACCAACACCAACAACACAGAAACAGGATGTACCGATAGTACCGACATCACCCATGAGATAATGACTCAGGGACAAGTCAATGAACTATGGTTAAGGCCTGTTGGGGCCTAATTTTTTAAAGAGGGAATGGCTAGAATGATGCCAGGTTGTGGGAAAATCGTTGGAGAGTTGTGTAAAGGACATAAAATGAACTAGAATTGAACTAGGAGTTGCAGAGGAACGGTGGGAGAAAGATAGATAGACTTGAGGAATAAAAAGCAGAAAACCGAGAAACAAAAATAGACAAGCGAGGAAAGAGGTGGGAGAAACTGGAAGTTCAGGTGGGCATGATGAGATAAGGAAGGAGGGATAGAGAAGATGATGCAGGAGCATTAGAGCCAAATTTTCATTATTCAATTATGTAATAAAGGGGGTGAGACATTTTAATTATTTTATTAATTAAATTGCTTAATTTTAATAATTAGGAGAGAAATTATAAATGTGAGGATTTTTTGTAAATATCCCTTAAATAAATAATGATATGAGTGGAGTTAATTTAGGTAGATAATTTAGGGATGATAAATTCCATAAACAAGACTTAGGGTCCAAAATAAGATTAATCTAAATTAGATTTTAAGTTGATATTTATGAGGAGAAAGTTATGGAGTGGAACAAATTATTTTTATGTATAAATATGTAGCTTATGAGAGTGAGAAGGGGAGGAGTGTGAAGTGAGGAGTGCAGAGAATTAGAGAGAAGGGTTGAAGGGCTGAGAGCCAAGAGGCCGCCCAATGTAACATTTTGCCTAAGAGTTTTTATGCTTTAATGTCAATATTTTTTTTTTTACTGTATGACTCTTTCTCTTTATACCTATGTTGAGCAGCATCTGTTGTTATGATTTTAATGAAAAATGATTGAGAGTCTTCATGCTGGGTGAAATATTTGTGTTTATATGCTAGGATTCTGATTTAACTCAGAACCCCTACATCATTTGGTATCAAAGCTGGAAACTATTTCTTGCGAGAGCTTGGGAGAGAGCGACAAGTACTAGAAAAAAAAATATAAATGCAGAGGAGCGATTAACGAATTATTAGCCCATGCAGTGTTAGTGAAATTTGTGTCTTGTATTAATCATTTCAATTGAGTCTACAACTTGTTATATATTTGTATACATATATTTTTTATTGAAGTACACAAGTATAGGAGGGCGTTCACGTTGGAAACGGATCACAATTGGAAGCATTTAGTTACAACACTGCTGAATGGAGAGCGTTAATGTTGTAATGCTACTGCAGCCTGGACTAGAACCCGCAATTGAAAGAAGAAATTTGTGATAAGCATAGATGCCACACATCACTTGGGAGTCTTCATGAAATTTGCAGAGGAATTTAGTCCCACGACTGCCGAGATTAAATGCAGATGGATTCAACCATAAATGGATTGCATTGATTTATGTTTGTGTTTAAAACAAAAAAAAGGGACCCCATACTTGGTGTTACCACGATTTTGACATTATTGTATGTATAACAATGATCAATAAAGTATTATGTCAGTGGCGAAATAAGTTTGTAGAAAAGTTGCAATAAGCTCCAATTGAAATTGGAATTTGAGGTTGGCATCATTAAGTAGATGGACTATGATGCAGAGTAGCCGGCGATGAATGTTTCCAAAAAATACAGTGCAAATGATATTAAAATTCATAGATACAGTCATCTGTATTAACATAGTATCCCATCTCAGCAACGACTGCGTTTTTATTGGGGACTGCGTAAAAAATTAAATTGAAATGAGATTTTTTTGGTTGGCATATCTACTTAGCTATGTCGTTGGTTATAAACCTGATTGGCATATTTTCAAGAGTGTGTGTTCAATTATAAGATTGCAGAGTGTGTTAAGTTTGTTTGAATCCATACTTGAAAACCAATGTGCAGCAATTGTTGTATCTGTGACTGTCAGTCTTCGAAGCGATAGCGTTTCCAGTGAACAGCTTTGAGTTTTTTTGTTAAAGAATACTGCGATAGAAGCATAGAGACTGTCATCCCAAAGCCAGGGTTGAATCTGTGATGGAAAAGAGCGCATTGATATGTGTGGACGCCACGGAATTTGAATGCAGTTACATTGTTTGAAAAACTAAACTCAAGGCCACGGTGTCTGGTTGAAACCAAATTGTTTGAACATTTTGAATTCAAACTCACAACAAAAAACAACTCGCAGCCACGTATGAAGTATTGTGAAGTTCTGTGGCATTTGGAGCCATGCCCATTGGTGAACTACGAAGGAATTGCAGAACCGAACCATCGCTAATGCCATACATCGAACTTGCATGCAGATGTAACGATTTGCAAAGGCGATGGCTTCAACAGTAAAGGAATTTGCATGCATTCTATTAGTGTCAGTCTATTCATACTACCATCAGTGATCAAAACCACTCTTTTGCATTTGCATATTGGGAGTCTCATACCGAATAAATTTCACCATTCCGCTACGTCATGGATTCATTGATGGTAGTAATTTTTCATCGGTTTTCGCTCATGAGGTACTTGTTGATTCTCTTTTCTATGGTCTTTGGTCATGAGTCACTTTCACTTTCAAAAATCATGTCATTAGGTCATAGGATGGGTCTCATTAGTTTATAGGGTTTCACCATGGTCAAATTAATGAGTCAAATGTCAATAAATATCAGCAAGGACATGAGGAAGTCAATAAACACAAAGTCACAGCACCTCGAAGATCAAAGAGATATTTTATTCAGCTTGATGTAATTTTCACCTCAAAACCATGTTTTGAGGTGAAAACATGATATTTTTCTTTTATTATCATTCATTATGTAATTATATCATCATATGCAATACGTCACAATTCAGAAGCTGTCATCTCTACACAGTCATCATCCTATCTTCAAAGAATTTTTCCATAGCATAATCAGTGCCAAATCATCTTCGAAGAAGATCCATCAGAAAGAGCCTGGAAAGAGCTTTACAACGGTATATTACACTCTTAAAACTGGCTTCTGGATTGAAATTTATGTTTAAGTAAAGTAAAAGTCTCCTATTTCCTCAAAATTCCTCTATTTTCCATTTTTTCCCTTAAAATTTATGTTTAAAGTTTACATTTCCTTATAAAATCCTTTTTCTTCCTCCCTCCGATTATAAAATCGCATTATAAAATTATTTAAAAAAAATATGTGATTTGTTCCTTAACCACTTCCCCACCATTCTTGAAACATTATAATACAAATCAAAGGGTTATATCATATAAACCGTGCCGTTCCAAACCACTTCCCCACCATACTTTGTAACAAAACTTTAAAATAAATTTTTATATAATATGAACCCCGCCACCTTAAGTCCCTCTCTATCGTAATCGCAACATTTTTATCGCATGCCTCCATTGGCCCATCGCCCAAACTTCTGATGCGATTGTATTAAATGGCTTCCGATGGAAAACTTCCAATGGAACCCTTCCGATATACATCCCCGTCGTTGATTTAAATAATGATCCAACGGTCCAAAATACCATCGGTGCTTCTCATTTTTCTACTCCCGATTGTGTACCTCCGATTGGCCCCGCCCGATGCGATCCCGACCGTTTATCCGATCACCGATCGGACAGCTCATATGTGATCGGGCCATCACAATCGGCATTTTCATAAGGTCCCCCCCAATTTATCTCCTCTGATTACACTCCCACCGTTGATCTTTCCCCTCTGATCCGACGGCTCATAGCCCATCGGACCTTTCCAATCGCATTCCCACTTCGCTCTCCTTTTAACTCCCGATTCCGATTGACCCCGAGCCCACCTCATAAAATTATGCCCATCTATAATAAAAGGCATCTCCCTTGGTTTGAATCGAAATTTGATTTTATTTCATTTATACAAAGGTGTTCCCTCCTCCCAATCGTATCGGAATTTTTCGTTTGGCACCATCACATAACATATTACCATGTTTCATTATGTATCGACTCCCCCCCCTGATCCCGATTGCGATTAATATTTTTTTAATGCATCACACAGTATATAACAAGGTCCTATTGTATGTTATATTCCCCCCGCTCCGTCCATTCCGATTGCGATTATAATGTGGATCCCACGTCCTTTCCCTTCCCTTTTCCATTCAAAAATTAATTTTTTCCCCTTCACCGAAAGCATAATTTCATTTCAGCTTTATTTCAAAAACCATTTTATTGAAAGTCAGTTTTATTCAAACGAATAATGGAAAGCAAAGCAAACATTTAGTTGGCCGAGAGCTAAATAAAAAAAATATTTCTATAGCAGCGTAAGGATAGGGATTTTCTCCTCAAATTTCCTATTTATGATTCAACAACGAAATTGCAAATCTGCCCAAGTAACGCAAATGTAATATTGTTCCTTCTTTAGGGCAGATTGTTAGATTTCTTTTCTATGATTAGTTTTCAGATCTTCAGCTGTTAGGACAACTTCCTTTTTCTGTGGATCTATGTTCCCACATTTCAGTGTATTTATTTTAATTGTAAATCATTTGTAAAATAGGTCTGAGAATTTGTAACTCAGAAGTAGGGGAATAGTGTGGAAGAAATTTATGTGCTCCATTGTACAGTTTGACAGGGAATTAATAAGAGATGCAGCTCTGATTTGTGGGATCCATGTGGTATGAGATTTAGCATTTTTTTCTCTCCTTTGTTTCATATGTAAATTTTTATGTTTCACCTCTCATCGATAAACATTTTCTTTTGAATGCTTTCAAGATAGAAAAGGATCCAATTTATGCCCTTTTTAGCTCCTCACCAGTCTTCCCATCCCATATTTATTAAACTTAACAGCTAAATATCATGCCTATCTTGTCCCATGAAATACCATGTATCCTGATTTACTTCCAGTGTCATACTGTCCTATTTTATCCCACACATCCCTGAAGCTCATTTCATTTATTAAAATTCTTTCCCGTCATTTTACCTAGCCTAATATTAGTTTGTTACTACACTTTATTGAATATCCATCTTTACAGAGAGAGCCCTCTCCTGTCCTTGTAGGGCTAACTACAAGGCTGAGCATGGTTTAGTTGTTACCCTGTTTTGCCCTTTTCAGCCTGGGGTTCAATTTGGGTGCTAACATCTCTGGGGTCCAATTCGGGTGCTAACATCTTTGGCGACCATACTGGGGAATATATTGATCCGACTGTCTGCGAGCGCATATTCTCAGCTTTAGAAGTCACTGTGTTTATTCTATTTTGAAGAAATATCGAAACAAAGGCACTGTAGAAAAGAAAGTCATATTCAGGCTCTGTGTGAAAAAGAGTATTGAGGAAACCTGCCTAAGGTTAAAAACCTTGGTTACATTGAATGCAATGCTTTTAAAGAAATCTCGGTGATTTAAGTAAAATCTTAGTTTATTTGCCGACAGAGAAATAATATAGTGGGACCCAGCAGTTAACGCGTGGAGCTAAAGCACTTAACCACAGTCAAAGCTTGAAGTCAAAGCTCTGTTTCAATAACCACTGGTGGGTTTTGGAAACCAAAACCACCCATATCGCGCCGCTTTTTCCCAGGAGCAAAACCACTTCCAAAAAACGTGATCCAGTGAGATTAAGGCACGTCATCTCCCTAAAACCACCCATTTAATGCGGCTCTCAGCTGTTAAACTTTGGCCTTTGAAAAAACATGAAATCCACGAGAACCATTCAATCTAAAGCATCTTTGATCTGACGGAAATCGTGCGCTTAGAAGCACGGGCGATAAATCAAGGTACTACTTAGCGCTTTTATGTTATCAATGTTATTTTATTCATAAAAGGTGAAAAGTGGACATGTGGGCCCCTGTTGAATAAAATATATGTCACGTTGATTAAAAAGAATATAAGTTCGAAAGATTTAAAGGATCGTGCCATTGTTATAAAGTTTTGATATTACGACTGGGTAAAGTCACTTAAATATTTTTTTTAAAGTGTATCATATATTTGTTTGAGAAGGCAGACATTGTTAAAGCGCTGTTAGAAAAAGAATATAACTACAGCCACTTGTTCCAGTCATATATTTCTGCTATCAAAGCATAAAGGTCAGATCGCCCCAGTAAATGTTTCTTGTAAATGATTTTCAGAGTCTGTTAGGCTGAAATAAATATTGTACAGTAGAAATTTACACATACTAGCTTCAAGAAGATACACCAGGGCTAATCAAAAACCAAATCCTCCCCCTGTGTTTGAAAATCCAAATCTCATCCCAAGAATTGTCAGAAGACGAGAAGGATCATTAAGTCCCAGACCTGTCTTCAGATCCTATTCTTGGCCCAGTGAGTGGTTTTTTGTAGAAGATCTTTCCTTTGACAAGAATTTTGAACTTTCTTTATTTAAAAATAAGTCTGAAACCGACATTGATGATACAGTTTTAGATCCTGAGTTCCTCGTAGATATTAAAGTCCAAAGAGCAAATTCCTCCATTGACGATTACATTCTGAATTCCCCTCAGTCCGTCACCATAACCAATATTCTTGAGCCTTCAGAATCATTAGGAACAGCACTCCCTCCTCCTAATTCATTAGCCTCCCCTTCATTAAATTCCCAGTTATCATCTCCTACAACAACACCTCCATTAAATCCTAGTAATACAAACACTGTTGTAAATCTTCCTAGAGTTATGGCTTCCAGATATGCACCCCTGGTTTTACCTCAGGTTCTCAATGACATGCCTGCTAATTATCAAAGTAAAATTCCCATATTTGATACCACTCATAGCATTACAGCCCAGCAGCACATTGATAAAATGAATGAATTTTTTGATCCACACAAGGTAGAGGCAGAGGATGTAACTACCAGATTGTTTGTTCAAAGCTTTAGAGGTGAATTCAAAGAGTGGTTCAGAGCCTTACCAGCAGGCTCAATTCACACTTTGCAGGAGTTGCACACCTAGTTCTTGGACCAGTGGGAGGTAAAAAAGAACCCACTCCAAATTCTGTCTGACTATGAGAATATTAAAAGAAATGTGGGTGAAACTGTGCAGGACTATTGTTTAAGATTTAATGTTGTATATAATGCTATTCCAGCTAACCTGAAGCCTCCTGTTGGATTAGCATTGCTGAAATTTCCAGATGGTTTTGATGCCGACATGGCATATCAGTTGCGTGAAAGAGATCTGTCCTCACTTGAAGACATGCAGAAGATAGTAGTGAACGTTGAAGCTAATCTGCTAGCTAAAAGATCACGAGCCAAAGCTAAGAAAAGAGTCATAGTGAAAGAGGAGGCCTCTTCCTCAGATAGCAAAATGGATACTCTGATCCGAACAGTGAAGAAGATGGTTGATAGATAAACCATTGCAGATAGACCTGAGCCTCAAATAATAAATCCGAATTTCAGAGGGTAGCAGCCACAATTTAGAACTAAACAGAGAGAGCAAGGAACGCAGGACCAAGAAGCGCCACCACAGCAGCCGATTAAAACACCATTGCAGTAGAATTACGTGCAAAGGACACACTCAGATGACGATGATCCTTTGATTGAGGCCAATCACTTTTTCATAGCTGATGGTGTGCCAATTTCCCTCGTAGAAGACAAAGAATACATAGTGGCAACTCCAGATATTCAAAAAGACCAAAATTTCTTTTTAACCAATGACACAGTGTTGGAAGAAGAGTCTGATGACTACCAGAGAGGGTATATGAATGCTCTATCAGCTCAGCAAAGGCAATACTCTTTAAGGATTAGAGATGTTACAATCAGTCCCATTCAGAAAATAAAATAACTCCAAATGAAGAACGATGCACAGAGGAAAGGAAAAGAGCTGGCTTATCCTTCCTCCAGCAAAGCACCACCAGCTACTAATACAACAAATGAAAAGAACCAGCAGAGCACAGAAAAGGAGAAAACAGAGAATAAAGACCCTCCCATTAAATAGGTAGAAAAAGCTCCTTCTTTCAATTTAGAAAATGAAATTTCTGAACTGAAAGTGTCTATGCCCCTGACAGAGTTGGTGAAGAATAGTGCATATAAAATTCATGTGTCTAAAGTCTTGCAAATAGACTCTATTTCTGATATGGTTAATGTAGAAGATGACTACCCTGAAATTACTTTTGGTCCAACCATAGAAGAATCTGAAGAAAGTCAAGTCCCTCCCTTTTACCTGAGTCATAAAGTACATGAGTTCATCTTCCATAATGTTATGTTGAACTTTGGAGCCTCACATAATTTGGTGCCCAAAGCCTTCAAGGAGAAGCTAGGCCTTGATATTACTCGAAAATACCATGATTTGTATTCTTTTGACTCAAGTAGGGTCCATTTTATTGGTCTTATCAAAGACTTGGTAGTGTCTTTAGATCAGATTCTAGCAAAGAATGTCTTGATGGATGTAGTTGTTGCTGATGTCCCACCAAGGTTTGGAATGCTCCTATCTGGATCTTGGGGTGAAAAAATAAAGGGAACTATGCAACTTGACTTCTCTTATGCCACTATCCCTACATTTGGCTAGTTGAGAAAGTTATATAGCAAAAAAAAAATGAAATATATGATTACTAGCAAAGAGAAGCCAGTAAACCATCCCATTAATGCTGTCCACACAGATTTAGAGTCCTTTGTCTTGTATTCTGATGGTGGTTTAAATGATGAGAATGTTCAGTTGGTACAAGTAGATGAAATACCTGAGATTTCAGAGAATTTCAGAGAATCCCTCAAACAGGGAAAAGAAAAAGCCACAAGCACTTCTGAGTCTCCCACCTGCTAGCAGTAAAAAGGCAGTGAACATCCAGAAATAAGCCAAGGTAAAGAAGAGACAGAAACAAAATTCGAGCATCTACAAGAAGAGGGAGAAGGCATGTGGAGCATGGATTTTGATGGAGATATTGGTAAGGATGGAGCTGGTATTGGAATATGGATTAGGAGCCCTGCTTTCCAGCCTGAAAAGGTTCCCAACAATGTTAGAGTTTGTGCTTATAAGTTTGCTTTTGACTACTCTAACAATGAAGCAGAATATGAGGCTTTGATTGCAGGTCTCAAAATTTTGAAGAAGCTGAATGCAAAGAGGATTTCTGTATATGGCGACTCTAAATTGATAATCAAACAGGTGAATGGAGAATACCAAGCTAAACATCCGAGATTAAGGGCATACAAAAATGCAGTCTTGGACATTTTGAAGATGTTCCCAGAATACACTTTGACAGCAGTACCCAGGATGCATAATCTCATAGCTGATTCTCTTGCCACTACTTCCAGCAACTTGAAGATTCCGATGAACTCCAACAAAAATTTTGAGATCTATGTCAAACATAGGCCTGCTATTCTAGACAATTTAAGGTATTGGAAAGTATTTTGGGATGATAATGAGATTAATGCATTTTTGCAGGGTGATGGAAAATTTAAAGACACTCCAATAGAAAGTGAATATCAGGTTGATGATCAGGAGTTGGAAGCAAACCAGATGGACATATTGCAGCTAAAGGATAATGTAATTCCTAGAGGTATCATACCTCAAGAGGAGCTTTTTGACCAGGATGATGTTGCAAAGAAGCCAAGCTTGGTGCCCACTGAGAAAGGAGTTGAAGATGTGAATCTTGGAACAACTGACCAGCCCAAGTTTGTGAAATTGTCAAAGACATTGTCCCCTAAGGTAAAAGAGAAGTATGTTAAGTTTCTTTCTGAATTTTCTAATGTGTTTGCATGGGATTATTCAGATTTGAAATTATATGATAAAAACATAATCCAACATACTATTCCTATCAAGCGGTATCAAAATCCATTCAAACAAAATCTGAGAAGAATCAATCCAAAGCTGCTACCATCCATCGAAAAAGAGGTAAACAGGTTGTACAAAGCAGGTATCATAGTTCCCATTAGATTTTCTGACTGGATTTCAAATTTGGTCCCGGTGCATAAGAAGACTGGAGAGATAAGATTATGTATAGATTTTCGAAACTTGAATAAGGCATCCTTAAAGGACAATTATCCACTTCCGAAGATGGATCATATCCTACAGAGAGTAGTTGGAGCATCCAGGATGTCACTACTAGATGGCTACTCAGGCTACAACCAAATCTTGGTGCATGAGAAGGACCAAGATAAAACTGCCTTCACAACACCCTAGGGAACCTTTCAGTATGCTAAAATGCCATTCGGATTGAAGAACGCTGGAGCTACTTTCCAGCGTGCATTGGAAATTTCTTTTGCAAATGAAAAATATGTTTTTCTTGTTTTTTATTTGGATGATTTGACAGTGTTTTCAGGATCATATGATGAGCATTTCCATCATTTGACAGTTGTTTTTTAGTGTTGCGGAAAGTTTGGAATTCCTCTCAATCCCAAAAAGAGTCTCTTTGCCATGGATGAAGGAAAGTTTCTTGGGCATATCATCTCTAAAGATGGTATTCACATCAATCCAGCTAGAGTGGAGGCAATTCAACACATAGATCTTCCACGAAACAAGAAAGAGATTCAGGCCTTCAATGGTAAGATGAATTTTTTGCGTAGATTTATACCTAACTTGGCTGAGCATTTGAGAGAGATGACCAATATGTTGAAGAAGGACAACACTGTTAAATGGAGTGAAGAAGCTATCAAGTCATTCAATTTGGTAAATTTTTCTTTGTCTAATGCCCCAGTTTTGATCAGTCCTGACTATACTCAAGATTTTATCATATTTTCATTTGCATCTGAGCATACTATGGCTGTTGTTTTAATGCAAAAGAGATATGAGGTCAAAAATCCAATTGCCTTTTTCAGTGGGACTATTAGAGATGCTGCTTTAAGGTATAATATTATTGAAAAATAGGCATTGGCACTTATCAAGGCATTGAAGGATTCTAGGGTCTATATTCTGCATTCGCATACGATAGCATATGTCCCTAATGCAGCAGTGAAGGATGTCTTGATGCAAACTGATCCAGAAGGTTGAAGAGGAAAATGGATAGCAGCTATGTTGGAGTACGATCTGGAGATCAAACCCATGAAGTTGATCAAAGGCCAAGGCTTGGAAAAATTGATGGCCCAATCAAATCTGCGTGCCCTCGATATAAACCTCATAACAACAGTAGCAGAAGATGAAGATGAAGGTTTGCTGGTTCCAATTTCAGATATTTTTCTGCAGTCCCCGTGGTATTCTGATATTTTTTATGTCCTTCAGCATCTGTCACCTCCTATAGGCATGTCTAAGAGTAAAGGTAGATCTTTGAAACTAAAATCTGATAAATATTGTATTTTAAAAAATTCTCTGTATTGGAAATATCCAGGAGGTGTTCTGCTAAATTTTTTGGTGGAAGAAGAAGCTCAAAAGGTAACGCATGATTTCCATAAAGGTGACTATGGCGGTCACTTGTTTTGGAAGACTACAGCTAACAAGGTATTAAGAGCAGGGTATTATTGCCCACATTTTTTTTAATTTATATAAAATAGTGATGAATTGTCATGAATTCCAAATTTTCCAAGGAAAGAAGAAGTTTCTTCCACTTCCTTTGAAAATAGTTTCAGTGAACACGCCCTTTCAACAGTGGGGACTCGATTTCATAGGAGAAATTCATCTCGCATCCTCAGCACAACATCGATGGATATTGACAGGGACAGATTACTTTACGAAATGGATTGAGGCCATCCCAGTGAGGCAAGCAAATGACACGGTAATTATTCAATTCCTTGAAACGAATATTTTATATCGTTTTGGCTACCCATGTAAAATTGTAACAGATAACGCAGCAGCATTTCGATCCAAGAAGATGATCGATTTCTGTGAAAAATATAATATTGCGCTGGGCCATTCCATAGCATATTATCCACAAGGAAACGGCCTGGCAGAGTCATCGAACAAATCACTGATAAGTATAATTAAGAAAATGCTAGAGGCAAACAAAAGAAATTGGCACCGAAATCTCATTAATGCACTATGGGCAGACAGAGTTAGCAGTAAAAAATCAATAGGTATGTCGCCTTTTGAATTAGTTTATGGAACTGATGTTGTCTTTCCAACATCTCTTACAGTCCCAGTTATGAAATTATTGCAAGAAGTTGGTAGCGAGGACGATGACAACCAGTGAAGGATCAACCAGATGATCCACCTTCAACAAACAAGAGAAGAAGTGTCACAGAAAGAAATTCAGTTGCAGGACAAGATTAAAAAGATCTATGACCAAAAGACTAAAGCAGAAAATTTTCAGCTGGATGATGTAGTGTTGAAATGGGATGCAAGGAATGAAGACAAAGGGAAGCACGGTAAGTTTGACAACCTTTGGAAAGGGCCATACAGAATTTCATCATACAGGGGACATAATGCCTTCTTGCTTTCAGAAATGGATGGCCAGGATTGTCCTAGAGGAGCAGTGAATGGTAGGCTCTTGAAGCACTACCATTGTTGAAGACAATGGGTCAGAATCTGTGTCATCATCATTGTATATACCATGTTATTTTTTATCAGAGTTCAAATACACAGTCATTCAAGTTTGGGGCCCGAGGTGAAGGCTATAAAACTTGGATGATATATGTATGATTTGGTTTTATTTCAGTTTTCAGTCTTAGTCTCGAGTCAAAGTCAGTTTGCATTTGTGTCAATTTTCAGCATTTTTGACTCCATGCCCAATGGATAAGGCTACTTGGTCTACGGTGTCCTTGGCACCTCCAAGGAGTTACCATCCCCATTGGAGCCAATGTTAGTGTCATTCTAGTCATACTGCCATCAGTGATCAAAACCGCCCGTTTGAATTTTCATATTAGGAGTCTCATACCGAATAAATTTCACCATTCCGCTAGGTCATGGATTCATTGATGGTAGCAATTTTTCATCGGTTTTCCCTCATGAGGTACTTGCTAATTCTATTTTCTATGGTCTTTGGTCATGAGTCACTTTCACTTTCAAAAATCATGTCATTAGGTCATAAGACGGGTCTCATTAGTTTCTAGGGTTTCTCCATGGTCAAATTAATGAATCAAATGTCAATAAATATCAGCAAGGACATGAGGAAGTCAATAAACTCAAAGTCACAGCATCTCGAAGATCAAAAAGATATTTTATTCAGCTTGATGTAATTTTCACCTCAAAACCATGTTTTGAGGTGAAAACATGATATTTTGTTTTTATTATCATTCATTATGTAATTATATCATCATATGAAATAAGTCACAATCCAGAAGTTGTCATCTCCACAAAGTCATCATCCTATCTTCAGAGAATATTTCCACAGCATTATTAGCACCAAATCATCTTCTAAGTAGATCCATCAGAAAGAGCCCAGAAAGAGCTTTCCAACGGTATATTACACTCTTAAAACTGGCTTCTGGATTGAAATTTATGCTTAAGTGACGTAAAAGTCTCCTATTTCCTCAAACTTCCCCTATTTTCCATTTTTTCCCTTAAAATTTATGTTGAAAGTTTATATTTCCTTATAAAATCCTTTTTCTTCCTCCCTCTGATTATAAAATCGCATTATAAAATTATTTAAAACAAATATGCGATTTTTTCCTTAACCACTTCCCCACCATGCTTGAAACATTATAATATAAATCAAAGGGTTATATCATATAAACCCCGTCGTTCCAAACCACTTGCCCACCATACTTTGTAACAAAAATTTATAATAAAGTTTTATATAATATGAACCCCGCCACTTTAAGTCCTCCCTATCGTAATCGCAACATTTTTATCGCATGCCCCGATTGGCCCATCGCCCAAACTTCCGATGGAAAACTTCTAATGGAACCCTTTCGATGTACATCCCCACCGTTAATTTAAATAATGATCCAACGATCCAAAATTCCATCAGCGCTTCTGATTTTTCTACTCCAGATTGTGTACCTCCGATGGACAACCTCCGATTGGCCGCACCCGATGTGATCCCGACCGTTGATCCGATCACCGATCGGATGGCTCATATGCGATCGGGCCATCACAATCGGCATTTTCATAAGGCCCTCCCCGATGGATCTCCTCTGATTACACTCCCATCGTTGATCTTTCCCCTCTTATCCGACGGCTCACAGCCCATCGGACCTTTCCAATCGCGTTCCCACTTCGCTCCCCTTTTAACTCCCGATTCCGATTGACCCCGGGCCCACCTCATAAAATTCCACCTGTCTATAATAAAAGGCCTTTCCCTTTGTTTGAATCAAAATCTGATTTTATTTGATCTATACAAAGGCTTTCCCTCCTCCCAATCGCATCGGAAGTTTTGGTTTGGCACCATCACATAACATATTACCATGTTTCATTATGTATTGCCTCCCCCCCTCCGATCCCAATTGCGATTAATATTTTTTTAATGCATTGCAAAACATATAACAAGGTCCTATTGTATGTTATATTCCCTCCACTCCATCCATTCTGATTGCGATTATAATGTGGATCCCGCCTCCTTTCCCTTCCCTTTTCCATTCAAAAATTAATTTTTTTCCCTTCACCGAAAGCATAATTTCATTTCAGCTTTATTTCAAAAACCATTTTATTGAAAGTCAGTTTTATTCAAACGAATAATGGAAATAAAAGAAAACAGTCAGTTGGTCGAGAGCTAAATAAAACAAAGATTTCTATAGCAGTGTAAGGATAGATATTTTCTCCTCAAATTTCCTATTTATCATTCAACAGCGAAATTGCAAATTTTCCCAAGTAACGCAAATGTAATATTGTTCCTTCTTTAGGGAAGATTGTTAGATTTATTTTTTATGATTAGTTTTCAATTCTTCAGCTGTTAGAACAACTCCCTTTTTCTGTGGATCTATGTTCCCACATTTCAGTGTATTTATTGTAATTGTAAATCATTTGTAAAAGAGGTCTGAGAATCAGTAACTCAGAAGTAGGGGAATAGTGTGGAAGAAATTTATGTGCTCCATTGTATAGTTTGACAGGGAATTAATAAGAGATGCAGCTCTGATTTGTGGCATCCATGTGGTATGAGATTTAGCATTTGTTTCTCTCCTTTGTTTCATATGTAAATTGTTATGTTTCACCTCTCATTCATAAGCATTTCCTTTTGAATGCTTTCAAGATAGAAAGGTAGAATCCATTTTATATGCTCTACCTTGGGAAATCATTCATACTCTGTGTCTTTATTGTGTTTGAAAAGGATCCAATTTATGCCCTTTTCAGCTCCTCACCAGTCTTCCCATCCCATCTTTATTAAAATTAATAGCTAAATATCCTGCCTATCTTGCCCCATGAAATACCCTGTGTCCTGATTTATTTCCAGTGTCATACTGTCCTATTTTATCCCACACATCCCTGAAACTCATTTCATTTATTAAAATTCTTTCCTGTCATTTTACCTAGCCTAATTTCAGTTTGTTACTACACTTTATTGAGTATCCATCTTTACAGAGAGAGCCCTCTCATGTCCTTGTAGGGCTAGCTACAAGGCTAAGCATGGTTTAGTTGTTACCCTATTTTCCCTTTTTAGCCTGGGGTTCAATTCGGGTGCTAACACATTCGATGCATCCTGAGACTGAGTTACAACCAGCATTAAAACACATGGACATATAGCTTGTCGGTGCCTGAATCACAACGCGACGTGTTAATACTTTTGCGTGAATGGTTGCATAGGAATTGAATGGAAACATTGCCATTTTGATAAGTTAAAATTTTTCATTAGGACGTGATCAAGTCACAGCGTGGAAGCTATTACCGTGTCTGAGTTATATCATACCGGTGCCAACGAAACACAGCGTGGAAGCTACTATAGTGCTTGCATTGTATTGTATCACTGCTTACGGTTGTGTCATACCCGTGCTAGCTATACCAGCATGGAACCATTGTAGAGTCTACGTGTATCATACCATATCAAATATAGCAGTGGTCAAGCCTTTGCGATGAGTGTAAGGTATCACACCAGCTTAGTATTGAAGCACATTTCATTGATTGCAATGTATTACACCAGTGCAAACTACAACGCAGTGTTGTTAAGGGGTTTTGCGTAAGTATTGAATGGTAACAATGTCAACGGTGGTGAATTAATAGTTGTTTTGCATTATATGAAATTGCCCATTTACCAAGTGAAGACGTAGTTTAAATGCAATGCTTGTGGTGATGCATAGTTGCCATTATTCCATGCGGATCTAACAACCGTATTAATGGAATAACGTGGATAAGAGAATATTTTTATTGAGAATACAATGATATAATAACGAGTTAATCAATTCCTTTGGGTATGAAGATAAGCCTAGGCCTTAACAGAAGCAGAAAATTTCAATTATTTGTGCAAGATGCATGGGAGAATGTGCAGGTTGTGAAAGGTAACTTTAGTTTGGGGTTTTAATTGAAAATGAATTTTTATATGCATAATATGTGGTTTGTGACATTATCGTGAAGTTGGGTGAATGGAAATATCCCTTTTTGAAGATTCAGTTTTTTTTAATTAAATGAGAATTGTAGAGAATGCATGTTTGATGGAGAAATTAAAAGGAGGTCAGACTTTGAATCTGAAAGATGAGAGATACAGTGCAGGTGAGAGATGGAACAAGATCACACAGAGATCTTGAAGGTGAGCTGATATGTTTTATTTTTACTCTGGTTTGAAGATGATATTTGCAGAATTCAGGTTGCAAATCTCAATAAACAAAAATCACAATTTTAAAAGTACTGATGAAAGAGACTAGTAATATTTTCTGAATGAAAGCAAAGTGTGGAGTAGAACCTTGAAGAATTCAAATGGAGATTGGATAAGAAGGACAGTTGTGTGCAGATGAGTTAAATCCTAGACGGAGCATAGAGGATGCTCAAAAGGTTCCAGAGAATAGAGAACCAGTGCCTTCCAAAAGTCCAAGTCCAGAGAGAGGATTGGTGAGGTAAGTGGCAGTAGGGAAGACTACTGTTGCAGAGGCTTTAAGTACAACTCATGATGAATGAGTGAGGAACTCATGACGTTAAAGACAAAGATGACTACTGAAGGTCATTGCAAAGGTTCTGAAGAAGACCATAGCAGAAGGTCTATTGCATATGATAATTCAACAAGGTGTTTTTGAACATTGAATATTGAATGGTTTATTTATTTTCACCTTAAAATAAATCCTAAAAAACTTGAATTTCATTTGACGAAAGACTTCAGTATCATGTGAAAGGATAAGGCAAACTGATGAATTTTCATAAGAATGAAGTATGAAAGAAAGTGAAGGTTTTACATCCTAAAAATGTATTAGGGGTGTATGTTTATTGAAGAATTGTATAACTTCAATTAAGTAAAAATATCCTCTATCATTGTTATTGGGACAAATCTTGAAGTAAAAACATATGTCAGAGTCAAATGAAAGTTTGGATAGTTTGAATTGAGATTGATTATTTTCATCCAAGATGTAAAATTGGTGTAAGTTTGATGTCAAAGAGTCGTAAGATAGGTCCAAATTTTGAATGTAATTGGGTGCATGATCAGCGGAGCCCAACACCCAAAGAATTGGTTATTGTAACACATGATTTACTAAAGTGTTGTTTGCAGCAAAGTGAAGCAAGAGGTTGCCAGAGATTGGTTCCAAAACAAAGAACCAAGAGAAGCTAAGCGCGGGAGGAGAACTTGCACTTTGATGAATGGCAAGTGTGAAGGATTGTTGAGAAGTGGATTAAATGAAGTCCACACATGAACAGATGCAGTTCACAAAGAAGGGAAAGATGATTGTTGATATTCATTTCTGAAGATCTGATGAAGAGCACAGTAGAGGGGAGAAGAAGGAAAATGCCAAGGTAAGTGGCATATGTGAACATTTTACGGATGAAGAGTACGAGCGGGATAAGGCTAAGATAACAATTCACCTTGAATTGTTAATGGAATTGTTGCAGGAAAATGTGAAAACCCAGACACATGGTTGGACTATGAGAAAGAAGGTGAAGTGGCAGAAGCTACACGCAAAGAGGGAAAAGCAGGTAAACATATAGTTGATGGAAGAGCTGAGGAAGCTCGAGCAGATGTTGAGTTGTGAAGAACTCAGAGAGGTTGAGTTAAAAATGGATGTTTCCATTTGTGGCCCGGAACATAGTGCAATTATGGGTGAAGAGATCAGTGAGGAAGATCTCATGAACTATTGGGATATTTCAGAAGCATATGAAGATGTGTTGGCAAGAGAAACAGATGAGACCATGAAGCCTTACATTTTTTCTCACAGTTTATGTATGTTTGCAGGATATGCGGAAGATGGTGAGAAGTCTGATGGATGTGTCACAAAGGAGAATGAAACTCTTGAGGTAAAGTATGGTAGAGAATTCCTTTCAGTGAAGGAAAGTGTTGATTTGTTACAACAGGAATAAATCATAAATGAATTCTTATTTGGGATAAGACAACAAGTCGAAGCTACTATGGAACAGGAATAAAGTGGAAATGCCGAAGAGAAATTCCAAGGCGGTAAACAAATGTATTTGTTTAATTAAATTGCTGATGAAAGTTTACAATGTAATGATGTTGAAGCCAGGAAAACTCAGGAAGATTAATAGAGGAAGAGTGAAGGTATTGATGAAGTGTTGAAAAGATTTCATATGGAAATCGAGTTTTTGGAACGGTGGGTGAAGGAACCTAATGGGGAAGTAAAACTTGCAGAGCCTAATCCAGAAGAAATTACAGTTACTACGCATGATAGAGATGAAATATTTTTAACATTTGTGGAGTTGAATGAATGTCATAAATTTTCAAATAATGATGTAACCGGAGATATAGAAAACGACATTAACAGATATGATGTCGAAATCAGAGAAATCGAGAAGAAGTTATTTGGCATTGAGATGGAAGATCAGAAGCAACAAGGGAGTTATGTCTGTAGGGACATAAAGGAAACAGTGAATTGGTAGGATGAAGATGGAAGCAGCCAGCAGTTCAGAACATAATCTATTGAAGTCCAGAAAGTCCATGATGAGAGATTGATTCCTAGAGCATCAAAAGAGACCGACAGGTCTTACCTTTTTAAAACTAACAGTTTGTTGGTTAATGCAGGTACAGTACCAAACGAGAGGGTTGTTGCTATAAAATAAATCCAAGACTATATTTGTAATAAAGAAGGAGTTCTTGATTATTTTCTATTGCAGGAAGTTGAGTATTCAGCTCAATTGGAGACGAAATATTTCGACAAAGAAGTATTACTCCGAAGAATTGACAAAAGAAAGTGTTGGAGAAGACGATGGAATCCGATCGACAGAGTGGACGATGAGTTATCAAATCAAGTTGATACTTCGAAGGACCAGCAACAGAACAGAGTATGGAATCCTGGAGGGAGCAAGTCATCAGGACTTGTGGCTGTTGCAGTATTACAGAGAAGCGACGGACCTCATAGACAGGAGCCTATGAAAACTTCTCTACTTGGGGAGTCTGATGCAGGAGCACCAGAGCCAAATTTTCATTATTTAATTATGTAATAAGGGGGGTGAGACATTTTAATTATTTTATTAATTAAATTGCTTAATTTTAATAACTAGGAGAGAAATTATAAATGTGAGGATTTTTTGTAAATATCCCTTAAATAAATAAGGATATGAGTGGAGTTAATTTAGGTAGATCATTTAGGGATAAGAAATTACATAAAAGGGACTTAGTTGGGTCCAAAATAAGATTAATATAAATTATATTTTAAGTTGAGATTTATGAGGAGAAAGTTATGGAGTGGAACAAATTATTTTTATGTATAAATATGTAGCATATGAGGGTGAGAAGGGGAGGAGTGTGAAGTGAGGAGTGCAAAGAATTAGAAAGAAGGGTTGAAGGGCTAAGAGCCAAGAGGCTACCCAATGTAACATTTGGCCTAAGAGTTTTTCTTCTTTCATGTCAGTATTTTTTTTTACTGTATGACTCTTTCTCTTTATACATATGTTGAGCGGCATCCGTTGTTATGATTTTAATGAAAAATGATTGAGAGTCTTCATGCTGGGTGAAATATTTGTGTTTATATGCTAGGATTATGATTTAACTCAGAACCCCTACATCATTTGGTATGAAAGCCGGAAACGATTTCTTGCGAGAGCTTGGGAGAGAGCGAGAAGTACTAGAAAAAAAAATGTAAATGTAGAGGGGCGATTAACGAATTATTAGCCCATGCAGTGTTAGTGAAATTTGTGTCTTGTATTAATCTTTTCAATTGAGTCTACAACTTGTTATATATTTGTATACATATATTGTTTATTGAAGTACACAAGTATAGGAGGGCATTCACGCTGGAAATGGATCACAATTGGAAGCGTTTAGTTACAACACTGCTGAATGGAGAGCATTAATGTTCTGATGTTGTTGCAGCCTGGACTAGAACCCGCAATTGAAAGCAAAAATTTGTGATAAGTGTAGGTGCCACACTTCACTTGGGAGTCTTCACAAAATTTGCAGAGGAAGTCAATCCCACGACTGCGGAGAGCACTAGAATGTTTTTGCGGAGTGACGAGGACCACTTTGTAATGATTATGTTATGTAATCTCGTATTTTTCAGTAATTGAGGTATATTGTGTGAATTCTTGTTGAGCCGAATGTAATGTTATCTGAGGAAGCTAATGGAAAGAGGAAATTTTGAGATTTATGTGTTGTGATTGAATGATTATTCATTATATCATGATTTCATGATTGTTTAGGAGTTAAAACTTTTTTTAATTATGGTTCTCCAAGGAATATTTTCTTAACAATATACATGGCATGTTGTGCATCAACATATACATGTTAGCATTGAGAATTATTTAGTACTGTTCTGATCTATGGTAGGTCTCTTGATACTAAATCCTAACTCCCCCATTTAACCAAGGTTGCAGCACGTCTCGAGTGAGACTCCTTGCCCAATTTTGGGTAACGTGAAAATGTCTGCGTGGTGATAGACTACATCGAATATTTTTTGGCCCATGTACCTGAACTTGGGTCTTAACGCTATTATGTATTTTCACCAACATGTGGTTAGTGTGTAGGAAAACAGATCATTTTTTAGTATATTTACTATGCAGAGGCATGTTCGAGGAATCTAGAGGATATGTAGGAGGCTTGTCCCCTACATTTACTCTCCCTCAACTCGACTTGATCCCTATAATCACTCATCAACAACTCGAGGTATATGGGAATTCAATGAAATCAAGTAATTGCAAGGCTCTAGGGGAGCTAGATCCACTTTTATTGATATTTTTGGGGGAAGCAGTCGTATTTCCAAAGAGGTTTCCCTTGAATATATTCGTATAAATCAACGAGCCGAAGGGCTCACTAGGATTGGAACTTTTGGAGAAAGGATAGATACTAAGATCTAAGAGCTTATGACCGTACCATTTTTATTTTTATTTGCATAATGTATTTGAACTCTATGTTATGTTAATGAAAGGTCTACTTTTGTTTCACATCTGGCTTTATTTTATAGGGTTGATTCCCCTTGGGTTAGGGCCCAACCCATAGGCTCCATTTCCTCTTTATGTATATTATTTATGCATTATTTTAGTAGAAAAATTTCCTTCATTTTTTGAGTAGAATTTTATTTGCCACAAAATTGTGGTCATAGGCTTGATTACCACCTCTCTTGTGGGAAGTGTGGTTGAGGAGTCTACATCAGCAAGCCAAAAAAATGTTGTTTCTTTCTTTGCAATTTTCTAGGCTTTAGCTCATTGTCTCTTACATACTCCATTTCTGAAATATAGGAGTTAAATTCATGTTTCTCATTTTTTCATGTATGTAGGTTAGATGTGTGTTGTAAAGTGAATTAATCCTTAATGAAATAAAATTATTCTTTGTTTGATTTCATAAAATTTGACTCAACCTTTCTTACTTAGCTTGTTTTAATGTAGTTCTATCATATTTTGAGTGCAAGAAAAGATATTTTTGTTGGTATGCATGTAATATCAGTGGATTTCAAGGTTGGCACACCAATCATACGTTCCCCTTGTCATTATCAACCCATTCCTTGTCACCCCACACTGCCCTCAAAATTCTACCATCGAGACCGTATTTCTAGGTTATTTGAGGTACACAGTGTGCATTTGTTTGTGTGCAAGATGGGCCTATAAGGGGTAATAGGCCTAGAAAAAGCCTCACACCTCCCTCACATACCCACTACCCTTTCCCACCTTCAAACCCCATTTTCCTCCCTCAATGATGCTTATGAAATCAATCTTGTAGCATCTTGTAGCAATCCTATAGCATCTTGTAGTAGTCCATAAAATTGACTGGATTTTCACCAAAATCTTCATTTTTGTCTCTAGGGATGGAATAATAAACCCTGGGCTTTGATCCGTGATTTAGGAGGACCCAATACCACTTTGAACCTACATTTTTCTCATTGAAAATACAATTATGCAATTAGGGTTAGGTGATTTTTTAAAAAATTGAATGGTAATGATGATTTTATTATGAAATGCATATGAACCCTATTACTCTAGCCAAGCCCCTTTGAAAAAACTATTAAGAGGGTGATTTGACAATTCAAAGTAGGATAGGCCTATTTCTTTGAATTCATTATCTTAGGGCTTTAATTACAAAGTGTTTTTCTTGCATAGGATTAATTTCTTTTCAAAGCAACTTTTCAAATGTTGTAGTAAAACTAATGATTCACATTCTTGCAAGTAGCACAAGGTTTACATTCTGCAAATAGACAAGTACTTTTCATTCCTACAATTAGGATAGCCTTTACATTCTTGTAACTAGGGTTAAACTTTACATTTTATGAATAACACTTTCCATTTATGCAAGTAGAGATTTTTTTTTTTCACTCCTGTAGTTAGAGTAGAACCTTTTTTCCATGTAATTCCATTCCTTGAGCTAACTAAATAGTGGTATTTTTATGCTTTGATCTTGTCCATTTCTTAAAGGTGGCATGAGTAAAAATTGACCTACTGTGTTTTTTATGGTTCTGGACCCTCCAACATTTAGGGTATCTCCCTGATATGAAGTCCCAATTACACCTCACACCATTTTTTGTAGGATTCCCATCTGGAATAAAGGCTCGGTCTCCATATTCTTAAAGATGTGCCTTAGCTCTGATTGTTAGCAAGAGAGAGGGGTGTATAATTACTTTCAAAAAGAAATGGGGGTTTCTCCAATGCTCCAATATTGGAGCTAGTGATGTTTGTTGTACATATGTGTCTTGTAACTTTTACTTAATAACAGAAGCCTTCCAAGGCCAACACATTCTTCATGCATGGAATATGAATTTTTTAAGTCTATTATACAATTTTTTGTATTTCATGTTTTCTTTCACATATGCTAATATTGTTGAACTATTTTGGTTGTTTAGTGCTTATATTATTGATAATGTGTTGTAAAGGTTGTTATTGGTGTCCTATACTTGTGGAATATTCTGCAGGATATTATGAAGATCTTTCTCAATTGTTGGTGTAATGACCGCCGCATCCCTTGTGGACCATTCCACTAAAAGTTAGATGAATCATATGGTTCATGTGTGTCTCTTCTCGAGTGGTACTATTACCTCTCTCCTAGAGGCTCACTTCTCTCTCTCTCCCTGTAGTAGAAGAAAAATGACACACTTGCAATTGAACATTCACCAGGCATACCCCCTTGAGTTTACAAAGTACATTTGCACCCATCTCTCTTGTTGAGAGTCAGAGCCAAGGCAAGTATTTAAGGATATGGAAAATGGTACTTTATTCTAGATGGGACTCCTACAAAAAATGGTGTGAGGTATAATTTGTACTTAATATTAGGGAGATCCCCTACAACACATATTTCATTAAAATTGGAATAATTTTTCTACAAAGACATCACTAGAATTCAATTTATGGGTTATTTGAAATTCTAGATCCAGTATTTAATTCCAAATTTAATGAAATATATTTTCTACATGTTTTCGGGTCTAACGTTGTCAACATCTATGCCAGTAGAAGAAGGGAAACCATTTTTTTATGGAAGATAAACCCATCGATCCCTACATCTCATATTTTGCGTAAGGAAAAAATGTTCAGTTCCCCTCCCCTACTCGTGTTTCTAAATTTGGTGACTCTTCCCAACCACAACCCACTCGAACTTGTGAAATCCCATACAATCAAATTTGGGTTATCCTTCCTATTACCCGCCATTTCACAAAATAAGTTGGATTGATCTCAGGAGAAATTAGTGTTCCATATTCTTCACAGAAGAACAGATACCACCCCTACAAGGATAGTGGTTTCAGCCCTTGAAGATGTGGTTCTTTCCACCCTTGAAGAGTTATAATATTCAGTGGAAAATGAAGAAGAACCTCTAGTTTTTAGTGGTGGCAACAAAGATAATCTTGTAATCTCAAACATAAATTTCTGCGAGTTGGGCGGTGAGGAAGAAGAAGAAGAGAAATATAAATCTAACAAATAAGAAGAGGAGACCGAACAAGAATAAATGGTAGACCAAGATCTGTATTGGATGACTCAGGGCCCACTTGCGCTTCTAGGTGTGTTTCAAAAGATGCCAAAGAATTCAGAAAAGCTCTTAACGAAGTATGACCCTAATAAAACAGTGAAGGATGAAGGCCATTTGGAAAAATTTTACCTACATATGCAAGCAATTGAGGTACCTCATGATGATGTTGCATGTTTAATTTTCCCATGTACCTTGGATGGTAGAGAATTTGTATGGTATCACATCCTTCCTCCGAACTGCATCCACAATTGGAGGGGATTTAAGAAAATTTTCCTTCAAAATTTTTTTGATGATAAGACCCCCGCCATGTTATTGAAAGAGCCGGGTAATATAAATATGGATTAGAAAGAGAAAGTGAAATACTTTAATCAAAGGTTCAACTGCATCTTGAGCATATTTATAGAAGACATGAAACCTCATGACTCCATCACAATAGATTACTACACTTCTTCCTTGCCAGCAATCATTGCGCAGTTCGTGAAGCGAACTGTGAAACCAACATTAATGGAAAATTATGAAGAGGCTATTGCGGTCGAGAAGGAATTGTGCGCAATTGGAGTAATATCAGATGATGAACCAGCAAAGGACTCCAAAAACAGAGGTATAAGATCGCAGGCCTCCGTAAGCAAGGCCAAAGAGAAATAACCATTTGATCTTAAGAGCTTGACCCATATGCTTAAGAATATGTCAAATGAGATGGAAGAACTCAAAAAAATATCAAGTGATACCACTGTGAGTAGAAATACTTTGCGATTTAACTTGCTCAGAAGGATTGTGAATTTGAGCAGCAGCAGTAACGAACTAAAAAGTATTCACAGAGCTCAAACATCGTGATGAATCTTAACAATTTGGGCATGGATACATACTATTCATATAATCCAAATTACCATTATGAGAAAACATGGCCATAATGGAATCACATCATGAGTGTTATTGTTACGCGTCTTTTCAATGTGATGCTTGTTGATGAGCATACTGAGCCTGAAGAAGAAATGGAAGAAGTTTTTGCACCCGATGAGACTCCAAGTGTTTGGAATATAGTAAATATCTTCAATTACATAGTTACATCCCAAAAGAGTACAATCAAGAAACAACCTCTGAGTGACCCTTCGATCCAGAAGAAGAACAATTGATATAATTTATGATGGAAAGGGCCAACCACTACAATAGAGTTGACGAAGAACAAACTCAAAGAAGGCTTGTTAAGGAAAATCAGTCCACCAGCCAACTCAGCGCATAACACTCAGAGTAATTCTAGGAAAGAAACCTCAACAAAAAACACTTCTACAAATAGAAAATACAATATGATTTCTCTAGAAATCATAAGTCAAAACACTTCCACGAAAATTTCATCTATCCTTCACATTATGGAATATAACATAGTTGAATTTATGAAGAATGTTCATGTGAACATCTCAATGTTTGAGTTAACAAAGATCATGAGCCAGCGGTACTTTCTCTTACATGCACTTGGGTAGTCCTTTGCAGGTAATAATGCCCCTATAGACAAGGGATTAGGTACTTCTTCCAGTTCCCTCGAGTCAATACTTAAGGCTTTAACAATGGAAGAAAATATACTCTTGCCCCTCTTTCTCTCAACATTTGAAATTTTCAACTTCAATGTACAAATTTTCTTAGCTGATTATGGTGCATCAGTAAATGTAATGCCATTATCTATTGCAAAGAAAATAAATGAAAAATGGAATAAAAAAAATGTGTAGATCATTTAGTTGGGCAAGATTCTTTCCATGTGGTTGGTGAACTCAAAGATGTGATCATCTATTTATCATCTGACGGACGAGTTCACCAATGCATAAACATAGTAATTGTGGACATACCGGAAGCATACAGACTATTTTTAATTAGAGAATATTCAAGTAAGTTACAAGGATAATTTTCTACATACTAGTCACACCTATGGCTTCCCTATAAGGGTAAAAACAACAATATTTTATTGGATTCAGAAATATACATGAAACATAATGTTACTCCTTTGAATGTACACAATGAACTAGTGGATTTCGCATAACTAATTTTTGGAAATTGCTTCCTGGAGACTCAACTGGGGTGTTATCTTGCACAACCATCCCAATTCCTTCTAGAAGCATAGTTTAAACTCCTTCCTAGCCAAATTAGTGCAAATGACCTTTGTACAATTAACAGTAGTAGTAGTAGTAGCACTAGTACTAGTGTAGTTCATGATCCTTGTACATATGACATGTGGAACTTGTACTTTTATTGTTCGAAGACACAGGAAGGCTCTAGACCTGGTTGTGTTTTAAGAAACCCACTATAAAGAAAAAAATTTATCGATATTTTCTTGGAACTTTAGTGCACAAACAACATTGTTGAATATGAGGCACTCATCTTGGGCTTACAAAGATCCATTGACCTCAATTTTGCATCATTAAGAAGTAGGTGATTCAGAAATTGTGGTGTGACATGTATGTAACACCATACATTTCTTTTCACTTCATATAATAAGTTATCAAAAAGAGATATGGCATTCAATTTTTCATTTCCAAGATTTAATATTAATTATGTTCCAATAATACGTAATGGAACTATGGATGCATTAGAAAATGTTGTTTCTAGGTTGTCACCACTGAGAGACAAATTTTCTATAGAAATTCTTTATAAACGAACCATCTCCGATAGCATCACTAATTTACACATTTTTAATGATGACCGACATATAACGTGCTTCATGGAAAACGTTGATGTGTTCAAGGACGCAATAGTCGATGAGGATAAGAATGAAAAGGCATTGTAGGATGCAGCCAACACGAGTAAAGGAAATCTCATCCGAAAGGGTGTGGTATCTTTAGATAAGGTGTACGACCTGCAAAATCGCTTCTGGGACCTATTAATGCAAAAACCCACAGTTCCACGTTGTCATGGGAGCATATTAACTTGGGACAAATACATCCACTAAGAGTCCAAGTTGGCTCTCCTCAATTTTTCTGCAATAGATATTTTTCTTCCACAAGAGTACACAGAGAATTCAGCTCCCTTTCCACGGAGATGAACCGTAGGAGATTCAACCTTCTTGAAAAAAGATAAACCAAAAAAATTCATACTCTTTTCACATATATTAACCACAAACATTCAGACCTCTTCCTTGGGTATGGACCATAAAAAAATTTGAACCTTTTCATAGAGATTTGACCTGCCTTCAATCTGCCACTTGATCTTTATTCTGCTCCTTGAATTATTTCATATGGCTAGAGGATATTATGTCTTTTAGATCAGATTGAATTTTTTGGAGAGGAGGACCAACATCTCAAATATGTAAATATCCATAGGCTAAATGGGTGCCTTGAATAGCAAGGCTGACTTGAAGAGAAGAAGGTTGAATTGGACATCTTGTGATGTCAAAACAAAAATTCAGGAAATTAATATTTTTATCTTTTGATAATTAAATGAAATATAATTTTTTTTGTGAGCATGAAGAACATGCAATATAAATTACGAATATTGACCATAGTTACAAAAATCAACACCCACAACAGACTCTATCTGAAGAATTACTATGTCGAAGCCATTACGCATGTTACCTTATACACAATGTGTTACATTTCCATTCATTTCTTATCATGTTTTGTACTTGGTTTTTTCATGTTTTTATCCTCGTGAATCTACATAGGATATGTCAATAACAATAGTTTTTGTTCTCAAAACATTGCTTCCGTATCTTGGATGATCTTTTCACTAAATGATGAAAATGTGAGTTTATAGGGCATCTTTCTAGACCCTACTACCAACAACAATGTGGAATACAATTCCATCATTGAACTCTTAACCGAGGCCATATCTCTAAGTGTCCATTAGTTGGTGGCTAATCTAGACTCTTAGCTCGTGGTATCATAGATAAATCACACCTACCATGTCAAGCATCCTATGTTATTTCATATTTATCGAAGGGTACATATTATTGGCTATTCATTTGAATTTGTCATTATAAACATGTCCCTAGGAGTTCTAATACATTGGTTGATTCATTGCCTAACTATGTGTTAGAACGGTATTTGTCACATTTATAAAATAAATTAAATTAAAAATGCATGCACATAAACCACATGGGAAAATTTGCATCATCATTGTAAACATCCATAAGTAACAAGGTTAAACACATGTGTAAATATATAAAAAGTAGTTTGCATACATCATCATAAAACATATAAAGTTGGTATAGTGCCAAAATTGGTCATGTAGGCCTAGGATGATACATCATAAATAAACACTAATGTACCAAATTTTCTTGAAGGGAGTACATCAAATAGGTAGAGGTATCCTACAACTACTCATTCAATTCTTAGTGTGCCCAGTCACAGATAACCTTCCTAGCCACATGTCGAAGAAGGAACCCCATCCTAATAGACACCCCCATGCTATATTGTTTCATGTTTCATGGAACATCCTGCAATTGAGTGTAGGGTAGTCCCATTATCAAACACTCTTGGTTCTACTACACGTGCCTCAACTCGTTGGGGTCATCATCCTTGTCCCAATATGGCTCACCATGTGTTTCCAATGAATCTTTCTCTTTCAATGCTTCCGAATGTACATTAGGATAATCTCACTTCGAAATATGAGGTGTGAAATCTATGTTAAGAAATAATTTAATGATTAGTGTATTTGACCACCAAAAAAAATTAAAAAAATCCAAAAATACATAAAAATTTGAAAAACATAAAATCATAAAAACACATATATTAACCCATATCTCCTCACTGCTTGCTAGGGGAAATATTAAGTTAAGATAATGGTAGAAATAATTCCCTACATATGAAAAGTCATTGATTACTATAAAAATCTCATAATATTAATCGAGGTATCCAAGTCATATGCTTGTGTTTATTCACCTCCTCCTAGCATAACCATCAAATCAATCAATCAGTACATATAGGGCTCACACCTCCTTACCCATGGTATCAAGATCTATGATTATAAAAATGGAACTTGCTAAAATAATAATGAAGTTATGACTTTTTCATACCCAAAGAAACTCTATTTCCCCATCCTACATTTGGTTTGTTATTCATCCATAAATTTTCATTATCTGGAGATGACTAAGTATCGGTTCTAGATTTCTAGAAACAAAGTTCATGAACATTGCGAGTTCTAGAAATCTCATGGCCTTCATTATCCTTGGGATAAATTTTCACTACTTCATCATTCTGTCATGTCAAGCTCAGATCACCCATCCCATAAGACCCATCATGGGCTCATGCCACTCATTATCACTATGTTTCGGCACCTTTGGCCTCAACCCTCTATTTTTGTCTTGCCTAAACTCCTCCATTGCCTATCTAGGGTTTTTAAAGGCATTTTTTAGTTTCATGACCTCCATGATTAAATAATCAACAAGGCTTATATCTTGATGCTCTTACACCTCATACTATTCTTAAAATACCTCTATAAACACTTCCCATCACTCCTATCCCTCAGAATCATATTTTTTCTACAAAACCTAGTATATTGCCACAATTTGACACTTTTTGAGACTAGGCCTGTGTTTTGACCTTTTGGACCCCTTCCCCCCACTCAATTCTTGAAATTCCACTTTCCCCTACTCCCTAACATCTATCCCTATCCCCCAAAATTTCCCCAAGAATTTAGACAACCCTTAACCCCTTCATTCCCCTCCCTCTGCAAGGCGGTCTTAAATCTCCTACACCAAACCCTAATTTCCTCTTCCAACTAAGATAGGGTTTGATATGAAAAAGAGGCACAAGAGAAAAGGATTAATTTGATATATCATGTCAGAAATAATAAGTCTATAACAGCTCATAAAAATCATGCCTCCCTCATTTTCCAAAAATTCATTCCAAGGACCAAGTCATTTGCCACACCTAGGGCCAATTTTGCTTCAAACTATTTTTATGACCAAACAAAGATGAATTTGGAAAACGTGAGAGAGGTTTTTGTCCATCATAGGGCCAAGAAGAAAAAACTCCTTTAGTGTTTACACGGGTATCATGGTTTGGGAGAAATATAAAAAATACTGGTGTCACGAGAGAAATTTTGCGTTGCTGGAGTGACCTTGGGAAAATCAAGTTTTCTAATAGCTGGAGTGTCCAAATGACTTGCTTGATGAATCATAAGAAAATTTTAATTAAAAATATTTCCAATGAGCTATCATGAGCTCAATTTGGAATTGAGGAAGTCATCCAAAAGTGGTCTGCACCAGCACTTTGCGTTTCTGCACCATCATTCAAGACTTTTTGACCAGTCTTGGGAGAATCAATTTTTGGCTAGGAAAATCAACTCCAAATAGGAAAAAAATTGTATATTTGGAAAGTAGACTCCAGAATATTTCCAGCGAGCTATCATGGAGCTCATTATAACACCAGGAAGGCCTCCAAATTCCTTCTGCAAAATGGCGTTGTGTACAGATAGTCTGGTGTTGGGCGCTGGCGCTGCGCTCCTGGCAGCACTCTGCAGATTTTTCCAAAGACTTTCAAGAATCGAATTTTTTTCCTCTAAAGTTTCTGCAAGCTAATGCAAGGTTGGTAAAAAAATTTTCCTCTTTCTAAGCATTATTTTTCCTGAAAATCAAAGAGGTCATCCATAGACAAAATTTGACCCAAACCCTAGACTATGAAAAAATTAGTTCTCATGTCTTTGAGCTAGGGTTTGTAAGAAAATTTGGTTTTGAGTGCAAAGGGTGGGATAAGCCAGGGCTTCATCCAGCATAAATTTCCTTCCACTTCACAACCATCTACCTGCACACATCCATCATCTCCCCATATGCCTTCTCCACAAAGAATTTCACCTCTTACCTATTCCCCTAAATTGTCAAGTGAGAGGGCTGACAGTAGCCCTAGTGAAGAACACATAGAAGGAAATATTCAAGAGGAATATGAGACAGATAATGATGGACAAGGAGGGAGCAGTAAATAAGAATATTATGAAAATGAAGAAAATGATGAAGAGAAGGGAAGTAGCCATGAAGAAAAAAGTGATGGCAATGATGAAGTTAGTGAAGGCAGCCACAAAGATAAAGAGGCACAACAGCATGATGATGGGAAAGAAGATGAGCAAGATGATGGGGAAGATCAGGATGATGAGGAGTACAACCATCAAAGCACATCAGGCAATCAAGGAAAGAGTCATGACTGTCTTGACAAAAATCAGTCCAAACATGACAAAGAAATTCAAAGTGAGGCAAGTGCAGAAGACATCAAGCAAGCCCTCATGGAGCTAGAGGAGCTAAAAAATACCAAAGTCCATGACAGCCTTGCAATATTGGCTGATTCTTCTCAGATGATGTCTAAAACCCCTTGAGGGGTCGACACACCAATTTTGAGGCAAATCTGAAAACTTTTTGTTTTTTCCAAATTTTGGCCCCTAGGAACGCAGCACCCTAGGTGCTATGCTCTTTTTTGGGCCATCCTCAGCTACTAAAGTTTAAATTTTTGGGTTTTCCATGTCACCAGAAGTCTACCCAAAAACTTTCAGGTCAATTGGAGCATTTTTGCCCCCTCAAAAGGTCAAAAAACACCTCAAAAATGACCTTTCTGCCTCCTTTTCAGGCCTGGCGCTGTGCGTTGAGCAGTCATGTGAGTTGGATTTTTGAGCAGGTAAATGGAATCCATTAAGCACAACTCAAGTATTTCTTGAAAACAGACTCTTCAAAATTTCCAACGAGCCATCACGGGGCCAAACCCGATTCCGGGAAGGAGTCCAAAACTCAGTTGCAACAGACCCCATTTTTTGTCGATATGGAGTTACGCACAGAAACACATTTTTTCCAAAAAGTCAACAAAAGACACTAATTGATGGAAAATTGGGTTTTTAATATTTTCTTGGGAAAAACACTCCTGATTTGATTTGGGAGTTATGTTTTGGTGTGTTTCATTTATTTTCTTATCTCTTATGTGTCTTGGGCCTTGCATGGTCATTAAGCACATTTATGACATTTATGGTTGAATTAGGGTTTCTGGAAGCCTCTTAGGGTTTCCACCTCCTCATTTGCTCCATAAATATAGCATGAGGCTCTTATATATTTTGTTGGATGTTGATGGCTTATGTTGAAGTAATACATAGTCCCTTGAAGCCTTTGATGAGAAATTGATGTCTTGGAGCTTATGCATGATCTGATTCACTTGTTGATGGAGAAGGAATGTTTGCAGGATCCATAGGCCTAGTTGATGGTGAATATTTCTATTGTTAATGTTTTCTAAGTTTCTCATATGTTTTCCATCCATCTATGCTGCAATAGGGCAAAAACTTTAGACTACGATATGCTTGTTCATGGCACCTTAGATCTGTTTGTTTCCTTCACTGCCTACATGTTTTCTTCTGCTAAAGATATGTTAGGGAATTTATCTCTTTCTCTCTAATAAGTTTTTGGCTTGTCTATTTTCTTGAATGATTTAGATCAGTTAGTATCAATTATGATTTATGGCTAGCCCTGCATATTGTTACCTCTGAAGTACTATGTTCTTGAAATCATCTTTTGAAGCAGCTTTTCCTATAGTTTGTCAAAGAATTCTGTCTTAACCATGCTCTTTGCCTTTACTTAGCTAAAATTGTCTCAAGGAAATTCATAGCTGTCACTGTGGATGCTAGGGTTTTTCTCTTCTTCTATGGTTTTAGTTACTTGTGCAACTTAAATGTTTTTCCTGCTCTTGATGATAAAACCCATGAAAGATTAAATAAGTTTTTGCCTTTCTATGTTTTATCTGAATGTTGTCTTGGTTTATTATTTGCTTTCATTTTGAAATCAAATGGATTAGGTTTTTCTTAAGCCTTTGACTCTCTTTCTATTCTTATAAATATTCTAACTCCATTATTTTACAAGTATATAAAGGATTTTGTTTCTACCCTTTTTAGCTTGTTGTTCCCAACTTTAAATGCCCATCTCATGATCCTTCACAACCTTAAAGATCCACCAACCAAGTTAAATTTCCTTGCAAATGCTCTTGACACCATTGATGAACTCATTCATGACCTTGTTTGACTGCATTGACCAATGAATTAACAATATTCCTTGTTTTCTATCTAAATCTATCTGAGCATCATACCCAACCAAAAACAATAAAAATACCCTGCACTTAACATCTAGCCTAAAATCAACCCTAATCAGTAAGCAAGTTCACATCTTGGCACCTACTAGAGAGATCCCTCTCCGAATCCAGGAAGCCTAGGTCCTAGGATTCCACAACTTGGTTTGATGTTACCCTGTACCTTTGTATCTCAATCAATCTAGAAAATTACGAGGAGCTAACTTAATGGCGATCATGGTGGGACTTTGAGTGAAACATAATGGTGATCACGGTGGGAATCTGAGTGATAAACAACTTAAACTTCCCTAAACCTTTCAAAAAAACCCTTAAGAGTACTATCTTGTGGATTTATCCCACTTCTCACACCAAAATATTGGCGATCACAGTGGGACCTTCTAAGTTGGTGACAAACTAAGTATTCCTAAGATCTTAGAAAACTCACAAACATCCTTAGATTGGTATTTATTTGTCGATGGTGGACAACAAGAACATCCTTAAAATAATAAACATCATCCACCTGGAAACTCCATTGGTCTTCAGTAGTCTTGTTGACCCCACTAGCTCTCATAGAATCCCTTGGGAATGCATTAAGCAATCCCAGTCATGCTGATGGTGGACAGAAAAGTTGAAACCCTCCACCTGGCGACTCCACAACTCTCAAAAGACCTAAAGACTCCACTGGTAGAGAACTCTAGACTGGTTGAAAAGATTTAGTGACCATTTCTGGTTTACAAACATGGATCCAAGTATACAACGAAGATATGCCCCAATGAGTAGGGATCATATCCCTAGATTCCCACACAAAATGCCTGAAATAAATTGGTTAAAAAACCTACCTATCTTTCAATATGAAAAATTTGATGACCCCTTGTTATATATCATCAATTTTCACATACATGTATGGAGGTTAAAGGTTGAATGGCATGAGGACTGCCTCATGAAAATATTTATGGCAACATTACAAGGTAAGGCAAGAAATTGGTATGAATGGCTAGAACCTGGCATCTTTTTTTCTTTGAAGGATTTCCACAAGGTATTCTATAAACACTATATAGGGTATTTCCCATCTCTATCATTAGCTGAAAATTGTTGTGATCAATCTCAGGATATCATACAGTACCTTATATATAGTGATGAAGATTTGGAAAATTTGTATCTTGAAGACCTCTTAACATCCATTCATGAATTTCATTCTCAATATAACTATCATGACAGACTAGATGAGTTAGTTGAGGAAGAAATCATTCAAGGTATAGAATAAATCCCACAAGTTCTCGCTGAAGGCACAACTGATGACTCACCATCTCTTCTAGGTGAGGCTCAAGAAAACATTCAACCTCAAATTCAGCCTTCACAAGAAAAAGAGAAATGTTGTACTTTTATCCAAAGAAAGAGAAAAATCCCTCCTCTTTTAACTGAAAAGGAAAAAAATCAGATATTAAACATGCAACCACCCTCTAAGCCTTCATGTGAACAAAACATTTCTGTTCTTTCTCCTACCAATCCCATCTACCATAAATTAGAAAGTGAACTTGTAGGTCAACTCAAAGAAGAACAAAATGATAATCCAATATGTTTGATTGGTGATGTTACTTATGTTGATAATTTTCCAAAGTTTGATCAGTATCATGATGATGTCCTCCAAACAGAAACTAACTTTGCAGAGCAATCAGTAATTGGTTTGTGGGAAGAAGATCAGTATCATCAGATTGAAAAAAGTAATCAGCCAATAAAATTCACCCATGACACTGATGAGGAAAGCCTTGAAAGTTTAGAAGTAAGTGAGGAGTCTCTGACTCTTTGCTCTACTTCACTTCAGTCCTTCAGAAATAATTTTCATATGATTGGAAATCAGCAGTCTTTTAGTTTTGATGATGAGGTTGGGAAAGATAATGAGTTCCTTGAACCAATTGTTAATGAAAAGCCTTTTCCTGAAAGGGATGAGGAAATCATTTGGGACACAGAATCCTCCTTAGCTTCAGATTTGCAGCCACCAAGTCCCATTGAAATTCAAATTGTAGATGAAGGCTTGGAAATTTACAATCACATAAGAGTTGCTGCACCTCTTTCTCAAGAAGATTTATCACCTAAGAATGCTCCTACTCATCAACATGATGGTCTTCACACAGAATTCAATCCACTAAATCAGAGTATACTAGGACTTCTGGAAGACAACATTGCAATCTATGATGAGTCTACCAGTTCATATGAGCATGAGGAAGAGGATGAGTTTCTTTCCCATAGGAGTCCCAAGCTCAGCCAAGTGAAGGAAGAAGTCGTCCTGGATCAAGCTTATCTCCCAAATCCTCTAAGCCAGGTATTGTTTCAAGATCCCTTTGCTGATTTGTTAGAGGCACTTGAAGAAGGAGTAAAACATGTCAAGAGCAGTTTGATGAAGAATTTCAAGAACATTTTAGGAGCTACTGTTCAAAAACAAGTAAGGTGGAAGTGGCATTTTTATTTTTTCAACACTCTCAAAGAGCTGAAACAAAATCACTCATGGAATCATCTACTTGATTGGCTATGTTGGAAAAGAGATTTCACCAAATGAATGTATATTATGTATAGGTTAGATTAGGATAGATAGATATATATGCAAAATAAGCTCAGCCTTGTGAGCATCTTTTTAGTTCTAGATTGTTTGGAAAAAATGAAAAAAACACAAAAATAATGAAAGGTAGAAAAAGAGGGCAGATTTGAAAAGTGGTACAGCCCCATACCCAAAAAATAGTGATGCTGAAAGTGTGCAAGCCTAAATGCCACTAATTGTGCCAAAAAGTCTTGTTTAGTCATCTAGCCTAATCATGGCTGAACATGTTTTCAATTTATTGCCGATAAGTTAGTGAAAGAGAGCTTGTCAAATCATTAAAACATGACTTGTAAAAAAGGGATAGATTAGGGAATGAAAGATACTGGTTCCACATGTTCAAAACAAAACCAAAGAGGAAAATGAGGATGCATAACAAATGATAGATCCCAGCCCTTATCTTTCTATTTTTACTTTTATGCAAAATAATGTTTGTGTGCAGCTTGTTCTTATGCCACAACTCATGGTAAATCAAATTTCCTAATCCTGATTTAAACCATGCTTTCAATTTCATGTTTATAGCTTAGAGAATAAAGTTTTTCAAAGAGCTTAATCTTGACAAATGATTAGATTAGGTAGAAAATAAAAAGAGTTCATTAGCCTAATCTGAACTCTTGGAAGAGATAAGGGTACAATTAGATAGTTTGTTTTTTGTTTTCAAAAAGAAAAATGTCAAGGGTTTGCCAGTTCAAATGCACCCAAGGAAGAAAAAATGTTAGGAAATTAGGTTGGGTAGGTAGATATGATGTTGATGTTAATCATGTTTTTTCAGATTACTAAAGATCACAACTTCAAGCAAGCATCGCAAGTGAAAGAGGTAAAATGCTACCCAATGGATGAGGCACTAGTCTTCATAAACCAAGAGATATGAAATTTTTAGACACCTCCTGAAAATTAGTTTCCCTCCCCATGTGGGGCCAGTATTATTCATCCATAAATTTTCACTATCTGAAGATGACTAAGTATCAGTTCTAGATTTCTAGAAACAAAGTTCATGAACATTGTGAGTTCTAGAAATCTCACGGCCTACATTATCCTTGGGATAAATTTTCACTACTTCATCATTCTGTCGTGTCAAGCTCAGCTAACCCATCCCAGAAGACCCATCATGGGCTCATTCCACCCATTATCACTATGCTTCACCACCTTTGGCCTCATCCCTCTATTTTTGTCTTGCCTAAACTCCTCCATTGCCTATCTATGGTTTTTAAAGGCATTTTTTGGTTTCATGACCTCCATGATTAAATAATAAACAAGGCTTATATGTTGATGCTCTTGCACCTCATCATTTCCTTAAAATACCTCTATAAACACTTCCCATCACTCCTATCCCTCAGAATCATCATTTTTCTACAAAACCTAGTATATTGCCACAATTTGACACTTTTTGAGACTAGGCCTATGTTTTGACCTTTTGAACCCTTTCCCCTCACTCAATTCTTGAAATTACACTTTCTCCTACTCCCTAACATCTATCCCTATCCCCCAAAATTTCCCCATGAATTTAGACAACCCTTAACCCCTTCATTCCCCTCCCTCTGCAAGGCAGTCCTAAATCTCCTACACCAAACCCTAATTTCCTCTTCCAACTAAGATAGGGTTTGATATGAAATAGAGGCACAAGAGAAAAGGATTCATTTGATATATTATGTAAGCAAGAATAATTCTATACCAGCTCATAAACATCATGCCTCTCTCATTTTCCAAAAATTCATTCCAAGGACCAAGTCATTTGCCACACCTAGGGCTAGTTTTGCTTCAAACTATGTTTATGACCAAAAAAAAATGAATTTGGAAAAAGTGAGAGAGGATTTTTTCCATCACAGGGCCAAGAAGAAAAAACTCCTTTATTGTTTACACAGGTATCATGGTTTTGGATAAATATAAAAAATACAGGTGTCACGGGAGAAATTCTGCATTGCTGGAGTGACCTTGGGAAAATCAAGTTTTCTCACAGCTGGAGTGTCCAAATGACTTTCTTGATGAATAATAAGAAAACTATAATTAAATATATTTCCAATGAGCTATCATGAGCTCAATTTTTAATTGAGGAATACTTCCAAAAGTGGTCTGCACCAGCACTCTACGTTTTTGCACCATCATTCAAGACTTTTTGACCAGTCTTGGGAGAATCAATTTTTGGCTAGGAAAATCAACTCCGAATAGGAAACACATTGTATATTTGGAAAGTATACTCCACAATATTTCCAACGAGATATCATGGAGCTAATTCCAACACCAAGAAGGCCTCCAAATGCCTTCTACAGACTGGCGATGCGCACAAACAGACTGGCGCTGCGCTCCTAGTAACACTCTGCAGATTTTGAAAAAGACTTTCAAGAATCTAATTTTTTGAATCTAAATTTCCTGCAAGCTAATACAAGGTTGGTAAACCCTTGTTCCTCCTCCTATGAATTATTTTTTTTAAAAATCAAAGAGGTCATCCATAGTCAAAATTTGACCCAAACCCTAGACTATGCAAAAATTAGTTTTTATGTCTTTGAGCTAGGGTTTGTAAGTAAATTTTGTTTTGAGTGCAAAGAGTGGGCTGAGTCGGGCCTTCATCCAATAGAACTTTCCTTCCACTTCACAACCATCTACCTCCACACATCCATCATCTCCCCATATGCCTTCTCCACAAAGAATTTCACTTCTTACCTCTTCCCCTAAATTTCCAAGTGAGGGGGCTGACAGTAGCCCTAGTGAAGAACACATAGAAGGAAAAGGTCAAGAGGAATATGAGACAGATAATGATGGAAAATTAGGGAGAATTAAAGAAGAATATGATGAAAATTAAGAAAATGATGAAGAGGAGGGAAGTAGCCATGAAAAAGGCGGTGATGGCAATGATGAAGTTAGTGAAGGCAGCCACAAAGACAAAGAGGCACAACAACATGATGATGGGAAAGAAGATCAACAAGATGATGGGGAAGAGCAGGATGATGAGGAATAGTAGGATGGTGAGGAGGATAGCCATCAAATCACATCAGGCAGTCAAGGAAAGAGTCATGACTGTCTTGACAAAAATCAATCCAAGCATGACAAAGAAATTCAGAGTGAGGCAAGTGCAGAAGACATCAAGCAAGCCCTCATGGAGTTAGAGGAAATAAAAAATACCAAATTCCATGACAGCCTTGTAATATTGGATTATTCTTCTCAGAATATGTCTAAAACCCCTTTAGGGGTCTACACACCAATTTTGAGGCAAATCCGGAAACTTTTTGTTTTTTCCAAATTTTGGCCCCTAGGAGCGCAACACCCTAGGCGCTACGCTCTTCTTTGGGGCATCCTAGGCAGCTAAAGTTTACATTTTTGGGTTTTTCATGTCACCAGAAGTCTACCCAAAACATTTCAGGTCCATTGGAGCATTTTTTCCCCCTCAAAAGGTCAAAAAACACCTCAAAAATGACCTTTCTACCTCCTTTTCAAGCCTGACGCTGTGCGTTGAGCAGTCATGGGAGATTGGAATTTTGTGCAGGTAAATTGAATCCATTAAGTAAAAATCAAGTATTTATAGAAATTAGAATCTTCAAGATTTCCAACGAGCTATCATGGTGCCAAATCCAATTCCAAGAAGGGGTCCAAAAATCAACTGCAATAGACCCCATTGTTTGCTGATATGGAGCTACGCATAGAGGCAACTTTTTGCCAAAAAGTCAAAAAAAGACATTAATTGATGGAAAATTGGTTTTTTAATATTTTCTTGGGAAAAACACTCCTGATTTGATTAGGGAGTTATGTTTTGGTGTGTTTCATTTATTTTCTTATCTCTTTTGTGTCTTGGGCCTTGCATGGTCATTAAGCACATTTATGACATTTATGGCTTAATTAGGGTTTCTGGAAGCCTGTTAGGGTTTCCAACTCCTTCCAAGTAGTAGGAATATAATTATCTGAAATGAATTCATCTATTTATATATATCTCTCTCTCTCTCCCCCCCCCCCTCTCTCTCCCTCTCTCTCTCACCCTCTCCCTCTCCCTCTCCCCCTCTCCTCTCTCTCTCTCTTTCTCTCTCTCTCTCTCTCTCTCTCTAAGATATCCTTTATGGGGATCTTCCCACCTGCCTTCCAAACACTGGAAATATAATTCTATACAATGAAGTGATCTATTGACCTCTCTCCCTCTTCCTCCCTTTCTCTGTCTCTCTATTTCTCCCTCTCTCTCTCTGTTATCAACCTATTTTACTCCCCCCTAGATCAATGACCCTTATTCCTCATGACTGATTGAGTTTTTCCAAGACATGAGACCCATTTTTCTCTAGTTTTTCCCTTGGAAGCATGGACGAAGGCTTGTGCATGTGTCCAGAGCCTTATCGATGCTACCATACCTTCCTTGTGCATGACTCTAGGGACTTTTTCATCCCTTTCTTTATCTGCATCCAAGGAACACTTCTAGAGTGTCTTAGTCCCTTGGAGATAAATTTGATTTCTCACCTATTCGAGCTAGCCAAGACTTATTAGTTAGAATTTTCAATGAATTCTCATCATCGTGAGTGTCTACATACATCCTCTTGGGAACTCTTTTCTGCCTATTTATACTAGATTATTTGACATGGTTAGACTAGTTTGGAGAGCTATATTAGTTTTGGAGATCTATACTAGTTTATGTTGCTATATTTCCATTTGTGAGGGATATTGTGAGATCTTTGCCACTTGTATGTTTCTCTTCATGCTCACTTCCTAGATATAGTGGGGAAACTCTACTGGTTTGTGGAGAGGAATATTTGAGGCGAAGGTATAAACATTGTAATTTATTTTATGATCAATTTAAATCTATGTTCATTCCCTTATATCAATGTGTATTCATCATATTTTATGGCCAATTCTATTCCTTTTGATCAAACAATCTTTTGAGGAAGATCGTTTGTCGTCTTTGATTGGTTGTGATTGTGTGCAAGGATAAGAGATCATGTGTGTACATTGTAGATCACTCGAGTGGAGTGTAACATCTACATTGAACTCAAAACCCTTCTTCGGTCTACGAGGATTCCAAGTGTGATATCATTTCTCTATATCATAGAACTAGTTCTTTGTTACATGATTAATGATTCAGGATTGGGTCTTTCTTTTCGTTCTCTTTTTCTTTTTTTCTCTATCTGGTGATCTGTTTGGACACAAGATCACAGAGTAACAACTCGTAAATTTAGATGCAATATAATTTCTTCTATAAAGTAGAACATACTTTATTTTTGTTCACTTTTCCTCTGATTTTGATCAATTTTTCTCCTGTTTTTCCAACTTTTTTCAATTATTTTCAGGGTTTATTACCTATATATTTTTCTTGTTTCTTGGCCCATGCATGAGTTTTAGGGATTTTTTTTTTCCATGGATGTTACCATACAAATTCATCTATGCATATGGAGGTCCCTAGATGCTACCTTTCAGGCCTGTTCCTATGTCCGGACACTTCCATGCTCGTTATACTTGTGCATCCGAGTTTTTAACCCTAGAAAAGTCATTGTTTCTTCCTAAAGTTTTCACTTATTTTTCTATTCAATCTAGGCTTCCTCTTTACCTGCTGGATCTGGTCTAGATCTATTTTTGTTCGTTGGTTTTCCTTAGATTGGTTATTTGTCATTAAGAGGGGTTCTTTCCTTTCACTTGTTGTTGATCTTCTCGTTTTTGGCTGATATATTGGAAGCTTGTTTAGTCTACGGTTTTTTCTATTTGATCAATTTTTTTATATATCTAATATGATATATTTTGGTTAGTTATTAAATTTTTTCCATTTCTCATTGTTATTTAAAATGTTTTTCAATTTTTTTAGGGTGCCTTGAATTGAGGTTTGATTTTTGCCTCTAGATTTCATTGTCATATTTGGTTGGTTGTTTTCAACAATTGTTTAGACCTTATTTACACTTTGTCGTGGGATCTACCCACTTTCCTTCCAAGTAGTTGGAATAGAATTATCTACAACGAATTCATATATTGACCTCTCCTCCACTAGTATTCCTATGAAAACTACCATTGGGGACTCTCTCTCTCTCTCTCTCTCTCTCTCTCTCTCTCTCTACGATATCCTTTACAAGGATCTTACCACTTGCATTCCAAGTAGTGGGAATATAATTCTCCACAATGAAGTAATATATTGACCTCTCCTCCACCAATATTCCTCTGAAAACCACCATTTGGGACTCTCTCTCTCTCTCTATGATATTCTTTATGGGGATCTTCCCACCTTCCTTCCAAGAAGTGGAAATATAATTCTATACAATGAATTCATCTATTGACCTCTCTCTCTCTCCCTCCATCCCTTTCTCTCTCTCTCTCCATCTCTCCCTATCTCTCTATTATCGGCCTATTTTACTCCCCCTAGATCAATGACTGTAATATTCCCAAATGGGGAAAGCAGAAATATATCACATAAACATGGAGAGTAGCAATGCCAATACAATAATATCTGAGAAAAATGTATATCCATCTTATTAAACATATCAACAAACAATAGGAAAAATATCTTGAGGATCAAGTCACTCAAGCAGTATCATACAAGCCTCCAATAAGCAAATATGCAATCACATGAAGAATAATTGCTATACAAATGCATTGAGCTAAGACAACATATTTTTAGGGCATAAAATACTGCATAAAGATAAATCAATACAAATCTGCTATTATATAGCTCAAACAATGCTAGGAGTGAAGATCTAGACTCCTAAACACTTTTCCAAGAGAACTCGAGAAGGGTTTTCGGAAATACCCAAAATACAAAAATGCCGGAATGCAGCCCTAGGGCTGAAATGAAGTTGAAAACTGAATACTCAAAGGATATGGCTAAAATGATAAATAAATGAATATATCTCCTCCAACAAAGTCTCCAAGTGAAAGGTTGATCCTAACACTGAAGATCTCACCCTCCAAATGAAGCGATGGAACCTCCATTGCAAATTCTCACTTAAATAACACAGTCAAAGAGGGAATTTGTGTTGTAGATGATGGGAATAGGTTGGACTGGTTCCAATATGTGAAAGAAAGGTCAAGAACCTCCCTTGCTAATCTCCCAAAGGGAAAAATGCTTCCTCCTCTAGGAAACTATCTCAGAAAGTGGGTTTCTCAACCCTCCACTGCAACAACAAAAAAAATCTGAACATAAACTTCACTGTAGCTGAAGACTGAAGCTTGGAAAAAATTCCAAATGTGTGGAAATGATAGTTGAATTCTCTTCCAAGAGGCTACCTCAAGGGAAGAGGTGGGATCCCCGCTCGGGAACACCCTGTGCTAAACAACACTGCAAGCTCAACTAAACAGCTGAAGGATGCAAGAAGTCATGCAGACCACAAAATAAATAATTAATAACATACCCTTATATGGCTTCCTTGCCCTCATTATAAAAAATGTGAGCCTTCTCACCTTGGGTCCCACTCATTAGGGTTTCCACTATCATGGAGTCTTCCTTCCATTCACACTGCGATGTCTCTTCATGATGATCCACTCCCTCCATACCAACGTTGTTCACTTGGTCAAACTTGACCTTGCCCACATGCATTAGCTTCTATTCACACATGAGGGTGATTTATCCAGCTATGAATATGATCCCTTTCCACATTAAGAAGGATTTTATGCCTACTAAATAAATTTATGGGCCTACGTACCCATTTATTCATCTAACTAAATCACAAGAGAAAAAGTAATATTCCAATTAGTTGTATGCTAATTTAGGAATATTACAGTCCTCCCCTCCGAAATTTTCTTGTCCTCAAGCAACTACAAGGATAGAACTGAAGAGCCTCCTCTCCTCCTCCTATAGCATCCTCATATGATAAACTTCTCCAAGGAACAAGATGTTGTGTCATCAATAAATCTCCAAATTGCTCCTCCCAAGTATGCAAGTTAGCTTTTGGTGACCATCCCAAATAGCTATCTTCATGAAGTAGTAAAATACCCATGGAGGAAACAATGTGATATCTAGAGGCCTTATTGAGGCATGGAATCTAAAATGTATGGGGAACTATCATTCCCATGTGAAGCCTCCATCCCCAAGCTATCATAAAAAAAAAGTGAGTCACCCTTCAACATGGCAACTCATGAAACATCTCCTCCACCTTAGGCTCCTGCAAAGAAGGTGGGCTGCATAGCTGAACAAGATGGATCAAATTTTCCATCCCACACTTTCTCTCTCTCCACTTATGATAAGTGTAGAGTTGTTGCGGAATTTAGGTTGCAATAATGTTTCCTTCATGAAGCAAAAAGGCAATTGGATCCTCAAAGACCCACTCTTTGGTTCTTGCCCAGATCATCCCGTATAAAATGAATATGGAATTATCATCATTTTGAATCCAAATGAGAGAGGTACAGAAGGTTTTACATAGTTTTGGAAGGTACCAACAGTCTCTCAAGTAGTCAAAGTGTAGTTTTACTAACTGCAGTTTCAGAACATTATGTAGCAAGTTGTCTCCCAACAAATTACTAGTTGTGCATGTCATTTCATCGACTAATAAATAGTAGATGGAATTGTTTAGCAACTGAGCATACAAATAATATTGCAACACTTTCCCAAAGACATACAATAAATGGCCATCTTCATCATAGATGTTGGTCCCAAAATGACCATGAAGCCCAAATAGAGGCTTGCCCTCTTGTGGAGCAATGAACTGTATAGAAATGGTAAGAGAATGTAAATATCGTGTTAGATAATTAATAAATGAAAAAACATAATTATTACCATGTACTGAGGTAAGATGATAATAGGATCCATGAATGAGCCCTCTATAGTGGTATGAAAAACTACCATGAAGAGGAATGAACCATGTGATGCATGAAGATATTTATTCTTATGCTTTGAAATCCAAGTCAAGAAGATCATATCATGGTAATAGATGTCTCCATCCACTACTCCATCACTCTCACCTCCTCCTTTTCCATCGATTGCATCATATGTAAAGTGGTCCTAGGAATACTCCATCAATAAACTCAAGCTCCCAAGTGAGAGCGTTTTTGGCCTTTGTAATAAGGCTCCTATCATCTCATAGCTCCATTCTTTGAGGATAATGCTACCATCTACCATAATGCTGCTATATATGGGAGATTCCTTCCAAAGTGGAAGTACCTCCTAATCTTCCAAGGCTAAGGAGTAGCCCCATTGCACCATGATAGTTCCATCACCTACTCCTGGAACATCATGCAAAGCATGGGTGAGAATTAGCCCATACTCTCTCAAGAAAAACCAAGGTAACAACATCTCTTGCTGCTCCCTCATCTCACCCTCATACAAGTCATGGAGTAATATCATGATAGTTGACTTGTAGAATGCCCCATACAACCAAATATTCTGTTGCCATAA
>CM076569.1:538155838-538229253 GCA_034641835.2 Pinus albicaulis | reverse complement strand
TGCGGGAATTTTTATTCCCCGTGGACACATCCAACCAATGTGTTTCTCCTCCAAACATGCTCCCCATAAAGGTAAGAACAACATCGACATAAGGAACCATAATGAGAATCATACTAGCTACCATATGTTATAAGGGATAAGGACAATGGTGCCTCAAATGCAACCAACACAATTTTACTCTCAACTGCATCAGCAAATGGCATGTTGTGTGGCTTCCCAACCATCTGTTTGTTGCCCCAATCTCCTCACAAGTTTGGAGAAAGTGTATGGTGTGTGGTGCAACGTGAGCATACCCTGGAATGAATATTATTTATTCTCCTTTATTTCTAATAAATTGATAGTTATGCATGATTTTATCAATGATAGTTTTAATAAATCAGTTGTAACATTATTCACCATTTTTAGCCTCCAAGATAATTTCCAGATTGAAGATTTGATCATTAAAAGTGCCAACTCAGAAATTCGCTGGAATAGGAAGTGACGGTTTTGCGGTTGAGATTCTGAGCAAATAAAGCAGAATCTGGAAAATCCGGAACATGGGTTTTGTCCAGAACGGACCCAATTAACTTTATTGAAGAACGGTTTTCCCAAATTTGGCTTTTATTGAGAGAAACGCAGGGTTCTTTGAGCACGATTTTCTAAGATTTGTTGTTGCGGCCGTCCTCCAAATCTCAGCTGCAAAGCCAAATTCGCCTTGTTCTTGTTGATCAAATGGTTAGAAGCAAACCAATTTTGTAATAGAAATCATGTTATACTTATCTTTATTGTAACTTCTCTCTAATCTCTCTCTATTTAAATGAAAACAAAGATCAGAGATGGGGATGATTTTTGGGGATGAAAAATGATGGAAAAATGATGAAGAATGATGGTGGATTATTCATGATAGGATAGGGATTGTTGCATGCTGTAATTCTCAAGCATTTGCTGTTGTAATGATTCCACAATTTGCTGATTAATACATGATTTGGGAGTTGCTGTTCATTCTTTTCCTTCTGAAGTAACCCAGCAGCGTCCGCTGGCAGCTAAGGGCCCAACCTTTTGTGGAGTATGCTGCTGCTGCTGTGTATCATATCTTTACAATTGCTGCTGTGTGATGGTTTGATTTATTTCCTATTATTTTGAATTGCATTATTTTACAGTTTCATGTTTTTATAGTGTGCTGTTAGAATATTTTATGGAATTATTTTATTGCACAAGTTGAGATTGAATCGTGTGGCTGTTCTTTTCCATCATAACAGAGATTATTATCCTTTTCAACTTATATTGTTATGTTGTTCATTTCAAATGTAAAGCTTTGCTGTTCATTTCAGATTGTCGGTTATTCGATTCCACTAATTAGAGTTTGTTGTTCAGATTTATTAAATATGATTCATTGTTTAATTCCTTTAATTATAAGTTTGATGTCCATTTACTTCGTTGTTTAGTTTGGTTGATTAATTGCAAGAGTTTGCTTTTAAGGAGTTTTCCTAGTTTACTTTCAATGGCAGCTTTAGTTTAATTTCTATTTCCTTTTAATTGCTTTAAAGCAGGACTCTCAACTGTAGAGAACATTGGTTATTGCTTCCTCGTTCCCAGATTGATTGTCTTGTTCTAGTTTGATTTCAATTGCATCAATCTCTAGAGGAATGGGTTATTGCTACTGTATCCTCAATTGATGGTTGTTTGAGTGAATGATTTAGTTTAAGAACATTTCCGTTTCTTGCTATTCCATTTCTTAATTGTTGTTCCATTTCTTATCTGTCGTTCCATTTCCTGTTATCTGCATTATCTTTCCTTTGGTGTGAAGAACGATCTGAAACTGTAGTGGGCATTGGCATTTGTTGTCTAGTCCCCAGATTAATGATCTGTTCTTTGATTACTTTTGGTTACATCAGTTTCCAAGGGGATGAGTTATTGTTACTGGACCCTTGACTGATACATTGCTTATTTTTCCGAATGCATGATTTAAGTCTTAAAGTGCTTTGCTGTAAGTAGATTTTATTTCCAGCTTTCATTTACTTTTGGATTTTGAGCACTACACTGCAAAACATTACTCTTGACTAAATAGTCGCCTCAGACTGAGTACACTCTTGAAATAAAAAGTCGTCCCTGGGTTGACAATTAATGTGAGGTAATTAGGAGTTACAAAGACACCTTTTTATCGCTCCACATTTTGGCGTCGTTGCCAGGGAGAGTGTAGCCATTTCTAAATAGTAGTGTGAATCTGATGAGTGCCTGCTAGGGAAGAGTTGGGTATTAAAAACGGAAGGTAAGAACCTGCGTACGGAGCATGTAACAGCCCTGCTCCCCCGCTCGCTTTCCGGCAGATTTGTTAATTTTTTGTGTAGAAATAGATGTTTGAATTTTTGTGTGAATGACTAGAAAAAAATATAGAAATTAAAAAAAAAAAACGAATCACATGATTTCACTCAAGTGGTGATGTAAGCACCACCCATTTCACTAACTAATTGACAGGAACATTTGAAGAAGGAGCCTCGAAGAAACACATGAAAAACATCTTATATTATGGTAATAAATGGCTCACGTTTCTACTTTTGAATTTCCTATCAAAGATCTAGGAGGAGTGACACAAATGCACATAATTCCCCCATCTTTACCAAATTTTCATGGTTTAGCAAATGAAGATCGAGATACATTCTTATTTGAGTTCGAAATACTTTGTAGAGGATATGATTATTGTACTAATGATCAAAGATTGAAAGTGTTTCCTCTTACTCTAAAAGTGTGTTGAGAATGCGGCAAGATGATGGAGCTTAGTGAAATGAAGTCGCCTTCACTAAGTGGGCCCGCAGGCAAATTCTGGCGCAAAGTCTATTTTTAGACTATGTCTATTTTTAGACATACGGAGCATAATTTGGGAATTCTACTTGGAGATTCTTGGAGTATGCGACATGTCGGTAAAAATAGATGAGACCCTAATTTTTAGGACCCGGGCTATTTTTAGACTGATCTCCTAAAAATATGGAAGTCAAATATTATTTACCCTTAATAATATTTTGACTATAAACAGCAGTTTACTCTCTTGGCGCACTTCAGTTTGAGTCATGGAGGTGACTCATGCAGCTGACACAAGGAATCACGTGGTTCCTAGGGTTTGATGGCATCTTGCATGGTTGGCTTCAGTTAGACTTCAGTGGCAGGAGTTTTGGAGGAGTTAACGGGACAGATAGTGGAGTTGTGTTCTGTTTGTTTTAGTTGAACTATTTGGGATTAGTTAACTAACAAATCAACTAGATATGAGTGGAGTAAATTAAATAATATTTAATTTACTAAATATTAACTCATTAGTCAACTCAAGAACACTTCAGTTCACTACAGTGCATGATCAGTTCAGTGGAGACCAGTGGAAGAGGTAGATGAAAGGGTGAGTAAAGCTATCGGTTGGTAGATTTGTTTTGCATGAGATTTTCATTACACTTGGAGGAATTGTCCATGAAAATTACGCAATCAAGGCAAGGGGATTCGAACCTTGAACCTCTTCATATACAGGCCATGATTGCGCAATAGAGGCAAGGCAGTTAGTGGTGTGTTTTGAACCTGAGACTTGTTCAAAACCAAGCTAGATTGTGAGTAACTTCATGAGAGAGTACTGAGTACTTGTGAGGAGTATTGTACTTTATTGGTTACTTGATTTCTCCATTATAATATACACAATAGCTGCGGGGTTTTCAGCTATAGGCTTTCCCCATACATTCTGAGTTAATGTGTGATTGATTTTATGTGAGATTGCTTCTATTATTTCCGCATGTGACAATTAATTGTAGAAGAAGGTTATGTGTTATGTATGCAATTCGAAATTGATATATGACCAGGTTAATCTTCAGTGAATAAGTGATTTATTCAGCTAATTTCTACATGGTATCGGAGCAAGATTAATTGTCGAAGTCTATTACGGTGATTGCAAACTTATTTCCTCGGACGGAGTCTGCATGCGGGCCAGGTAGCCTCCGGAATATTCATCCTTCTTTGTAAGGTGAAAGATCTGGTGAATGCCCTTTGCAGTCAATCTCTGATTTGGAAATAATTTGTTTTCAAGTATAGATCGGAAGCGATAGAGCTTGGAGTTTGGAATTCGAATTTTGCAGAAGGTTGATTTTCTTGGTGTCGGTGTTGAAAGATGTCTTCTTTCAATGGTTTGCGACTCGAATATGCTCTTGAAGGCAGTTCGAATTATGTTGCATGGAAGGATCGCATGGAAGCAATGTTAGAAGATAATGGTCTGAAGGAGTTCGTGGATGCGGATGTCCCAAAGCCCACTGATGCAGCTTTGGTCGATGCATGGCAAAAGAAGATCGCGAAATGTCGAAGGATCCTGTTGGAGGGCGTCAAGGATCATATTGTATCCAGCCTGCATGGGAAGGCTACTCCATATTTAATCTGGAAAGCTTTGACGGATCTATTCCAGAGTAAGAGTGACCAAAGGAAGCTGGCGCTCAAAGACAAGCTCGGGAACATCAAGATGGAGAAGGGCGACAGTATCGCTAAATACCTCACGAAGTTCACTCAATGCAGAGATGAACTGGGAAGTGTGGGAGTTACTGTCGATGAAGAGGATATGGTCGACCTGGCTCTCCTTGGTCTTCCGAAGGCTTGGCACTCATGTCAAGATAGTGTCAATGGTCGGGAGAAGCTGCCGGGATGGGAGCGCCTTTGGGCGGATCTCATGCAGGAGGAGATAAGGAGGACTACTCGAGATGGATCTTCATCAAAGGGAGCTGATGAAGAAAACTGCGCTTTGGTGTCCAAAGCTAAGAAAGGAAAGGGTAAGAAAACCTCTCATTCTGGAGCTAAGGGCAAGAAGCAGGATATGGCGAAAGTGAAATGTTTTCACTGCCATGATCACGGACATTATGCTACCAATTGTCCAAAGAAGAAGAAGAACAAGCGAGCGGGAAGATCTGCAGATGGAGAAGCTTTGGCTTCACAGTTCGAGCTTGACTTTTCACTGATTGCATGCTTGGTTTCAAGTGTGATGGGATCGGTGTGGGTCTTGGACAGCGGTGCGTCATTTCATATGACGGGAGATCGGGAGTTGTTCTCAGATCTGGAGGACAAGGATTTGGGTATGCACATCGAGATGGGCGATGACGGTAGATACAGTGCGACTGGTATCGGTACCGTATCCTTTCAGAGGGAGTCTGGTAAACCCTTTGTCTTAAAAGATGTCATGCATGTACCTGGATTGAAGAAGAACCTGATTTCAGTAGCGATGTTGGAGGATAAGGGGTATGATGTGGTCTTCAGCGAAGGAAAAGCCTTCCTGCGCAGTAAGACTACTGGAGAGACCCGGAAGATAGGGGTTCGAACTCGGAACCTTTATCAGTTGCAGGTAGATGACTGCGCAGCTATGGCATGCAAGGCTGGAGATGTGGTGAGCCGGGATGATGAGGGCGAACTATGGCACAGGAGATTGGGCCATCTTCACCATGGAGCTTTGAAGATTCTGCAGCAGATTTCTACTGGACTTCCTAAGGGCACCCTTGCGCAGTCAGATCAGTGCAAGGGGTGTACTTTAGGGAAGTATCTGAAAGCCACCTTTCACGAGAAGGATAGTCGCGCCACGACGATCCTTGAGAGAGTTCACACAGACGTGTGTGGTCCTTTCTCAGTTGCTTCGACAGCAAAGCACAGGTATTATGTGATCTTTGTTGATGATTTCTCTCGAAAGTGCTGGATCTTCTTCATGGAGAAGAAGAGCGATACATTCGCGAAGTTCTGTGAGTTTAAAGCACTGGTCGAGAAGGAGTCGGGGAAGAAGGTGATTGCTCTACGGAGTGATAACAGTGGTGAATTCATCTCGGCTGAATTCAAGGAGTTCTGCAGCGCAGAAGGGATTCGGAGAGAGCTCATCGCACCCCATAACCCACAGCAGAACGGGGTGGCTGAGCGGAAGAACAGAACGATCGTGGATGCTGCACGGGCGATGTTACATGATCAGGGCCTACCCCTTCACTTGTGGGCTGAGGCATACAATACAGCAGTGTATGTACAGAACCGTTGTCCTCAGAAGGTTCTTGGCATGAGTACACCAGAGGAGGCTTATTCTGGCAAGAGGCCTGATATTTCCCATTTGCAGATTTTCGGATCTCTTGTCTACATGCATGTGACGAAGGATGCGAGAAGGAAGCTGGATCCAACTGCTGAAGTTGGAATATTTGTGGGGTACACTGATACACCTCACAACTATCGGGTGTATGTGCCAGACAGTCGCAAGACTGTTGTGCGACGGGATATAAAATTTCGGGAGGAGAAAGCCATGCAGTGTTCGCTTGAGAGGGAGCTACACTTGCATGCAGATGAGGAGCTGTTAGTTCCTAAGGAGGAGCTTCCGGATGTGGATCAGCCACAAGAGGAGGTTCCGGAGGTGGAAGAAACCACCCAGGCAGCGCCAACCATCAGAGGGCGCATGCGCACTACAGAAGCTGAGCGACTGGCTCGGGATGCAGAGAAGGTTGTAGGACCACCTACGGCACAGCGCAGACAGAGACAGTCACCGGATCGGTACACTGGATACATGGCTCTTATGAGTCAATGTGTTGTGACAGAGCCATCCTCTTTTGAGGAAGCTGTGGAGGAACCCGCATGGGTTGATGCCATGATCGAAGAATATGATTCGATCATCAGGAACGGTGCATGGGAGATTGTCCCAAGACCGGTTGGGAAATCAGTTGTAGGTTCGCGATGGATCTACAAGGTGAAGCAGGCGGCTGACGGGAGTGTGGAGAAGTACAAGGCGAGATTTGTCGCCCGTGGCTTCTCACAGAGCGAGGGGATTGACTATGAGGAGACTTTTGCACCTGTCGCAAGGTACTCTTCCATACGGACGATCCTTGCTCTCTCAGCGCAGATGGGGTGGCACATTCATCAGATGGATGTGAAGACTGCGTTCCTCAATGGAGTTATTGAGGAAGAGGTGTACATAGAGCAGACTGAAGGTTTTGAGATCTTCAGCAGTGAGTCGCATGTGTGCCGACTCAAGAGAGCACTGTATGGGCTGAAGCAAGCACCTCGTGCTTGGTACACTCGGATAGACAGCTACTTCACCGGGCTTGGATTCTCCAAGAGTGAGGCGGATCCTAACCTGTACCGGATTGTGGTGGAGGGGAAGCTGTTGATCATCGTACTGTATGTAGATGATCTGATTTTGACTGGCGATGAGCAGTTGATACTTTCATGCAAGGAGGATCTTGCACGAGAGTTTGAGATGAAGGACCTAGGCATCCTTCATTATTTCCTGGGATTGGAGATTTGGCAGCGCAGTGGAGGACTGTTTGTTTCTCAGGGCAAGTATGCCCGGGAGATTCTAGAGAGGTTCAACATACAGGGCTGCAAGCCTGTTGATACCCCTCTTCCTGGAGGATGGAGGAAGGGAGATGCTACTTCGGAGGAGGTAGTGGATGCCACTGTCTATCGACAGTTGGTGGGGTCGTTGATGTATCTGGTCAATACTCGACCCGATATATGCTATGCAGTTAACCAGCTTTCGCAAGCTATGGTTAAGCCTACCAGCTCTTTTGGAAGGCGGGCAAGCATGTATTGCGCTATATCAGAGGCACATCGGGATATGGTCTATGGTACAGACAGGAGGATGGAGTGAAGCTTTCTGGTTTCACTGATGCAGATTGGGCAGGGAGCCCAACAGACCGGAAGAGCACTTCTGGAGGAGTTTTCAACATTGGGTCGACAGCAGTTTCCTGGTACAGCAGGAAGCAGAGATCCGTGGCACTCAGTTCAGCAGAGGCCGAGTACATGGCAGCAAGCTTGGCTGCATGTGAGGCTATTTGGATGAGGAAGATCCTCGCGGGTTTGTTCAGGTTGCATTTGGAGCCTACAGTGATCTACTGTGATAACCAGAGCTGCATCAAGCTCTCGGCTAATCCAGTTTTTCATGATAGGTCCAAACATATCGACATCGGGTACCATCACATCAGAGATTGTGTTCAGCGGAGGATCATGATGCTTTCATATGTTCCCACGGAGGATCAGGATGCCGACATCCTGACGAAGGCGCTCACCAGGGGCAAGTTCGAATTCCACAGAGGCAGGATAGGGATTGCAGATAATCCATATCTTGCTGAGAGGGAGTGTTGAGAATGCAGCAAGATGATGGAGCTTAGTGAAATGAAGTCGCCTTCACTAAGTGGGCCCGCAGGCAAATTCTGGCGCAAAGTCTATTTTTAGACTATGTCTATTTTAGACATACGGAGCATAATTTGGGAATTCTACTTGGAGATTCTTGGAGTATGCGACATGTCGGTAAAAATAGATGAGACCCTAATTTTTAGGACCCAGGCTATTTTTAGACTGATCTCCTAAAAATATGGAAGTCAAATATTATTTACCCTTAATAATATTTTGACTATAAACAGCAGTTTACTCTCTTGGCGCACTTCGGTTTGAGTCATGGAGGTGACTCATGCAACTGACACAAGGAATCACGTGGTTCCTAGGGTTTGATGGCATCTTGCATGGTTGGCTTCAGTTAGACTTCAGTGGCAGGGGTTTTGGAGGAGTTAACGGGACAAGTAGTGGAGTTGTGTTCTGTTTGTTTTAGTTGAACTAGTTGGGATTAGTTAACTAACTAATCAACTAGATATGAGTGGAGTAAATTAAATAATATTTAATTTACTAAATATTAACTCATTAGTCAACTCGAGAACACTTCAGTTCACTACAGTGCATGATCAGTTCAGTGGAGACCAGTGGAAGAGGTAGATGAAAGGGTGAGTAAAGCTATCAGTTGGTAGATTTGTTTTGCATGAGATTTGCATTACACTTGGAGGAATTTTCCATGAAAATTACGCAATCAAGGGAAGGGGATTCGAACCTTGAACCTCTTCATGTACAGGCCATGATTGCGCAATAGAGGCAAGGCAATTGGCGGGGAGTTTTGAACCTCAGACTTGTTCAAAACTGAGTCAGATTGTGAGTAACTTCATGAGAGAGTACTGAGTACTTGTGAGGAGTATTGTACTTGTTTGGTTACTTGATTTCTTCATTATAATATACACAATAGCTGCGGGGTTTTCAGCTATAGGCTTTCCCCATACATACTGAGTTAATGTGTGATTGATTTGATGTGAGATTGCTTCTGTTATTTCCGCAGGTGACAAGTAATTGTAGAAGAAGGTCCAAGTCTGCTATGCAATTCAGAAATTGATATATGACGGAGTTAATCTTCGGTGAATAAGTGATTTATTGACTAATTTCTAAAAGGAGCAGCTCTCCGGTGGTTCATGAGCCTAGGTGGGAATTGCATCCAATCATGGGAGGACATGAAGAACATATTCTTGAAGAAGTACCAAGACTATTGCAAATCCAATGAAGATATTTTCGGTATGATACAAGGGGAAGATGAAAGTTTGGAGGACTTTGTAAATCGATTTCATTATAACCTTCAAAAATCAAAGCATAAGCATTTGGAAAAAGAGATCTTAAAAACACTCCTTCTTAAAGGAATCAAAGATGAATTTTTAGAACTCTTAAATCTAATAGGAAAAGGTGATGTTTTTCAATTATCATATGATGATGTTTGTGAGTTGTGCATAAGGTATTCAAAAGGAATCTCCAAGGTTGGTTCATAAAAATGAAGAATTTGATGAAGTGTTTTTCCCTCATGACCGAAAGGAGCAGCCCATAGATGGTTACTCTTCCTTATCTAGGATGGAAGTATCATATCAAAGAGGTGAGGAAGCTGCAACAAGGTCAAAACCATGGAAATCATGGCCTACAGGTATGGTTCAAAACACTTCTTCTCCATTCTCTTACTTGCATAATCCATTGTGGAATACTCATGTTCTAGGGCAGCCATGTCAATTTCAATATAACCACCAATCTTATCTACAAGTTTGGCATGGTTCACCTTATGATTGCATGACTACTCTCCCTCATCTTGTAGCACAAGCACATTCTCCATATTCTCCACCAGCTCTTTCACAACATCTTGCTTGCATATCAAATTTATCCACTCAACCCAACCAACCACATCATCACAATGCTCCATTCCATACACAATTTCCTGCTCAACTAATTCCACACCCTCACCACAATAAACCAGTACAACATGCTTACACTGTTGAACTGCCAAATTTACCCAACCTTCCCACCCATTCTATCTCACATGTGCCATTAGAGAAAACTTACAATGAGATTCAGAATGTTTCAAATTCAAAAATTGTAGAAGCTATGGAAGAAAATGAGGTTTCTTTTAGTATGCATCAACAAGTCATTTTAAAAGCTCAAGAACTTCATGATATGATGGCTATGGAAAATCAAGAAAGTAAAGGATATATTGAAGATTGGTTTCATTCCATCACTTGTTTGCAGCATCACTCTATACTTCAACAATTTTTGACAACATCTTTTCAAGGGAAGTTGGCTTCTCATACCCTAATTTTTATCAACATGCATTTTTCAAATTTGGGTATATACATATTTGAAGCCTTATTTAGAAAATAGTTCCATTGGAAGTACTCCTATACATAGTCATATTCATATTTCAATCAAAGTAGGTTAGTGAAAAAATAAAATAAAATAAAATAAGAACATAAATAAATGCATTTTGTTTTTTTTTGTAAAAATAGTTGTTTGTTTGTTGCAACACGCTATCAAATCAACATTGGTGATAATTTTTTAATTAATTTGTGTATGTAGATGACTTATAATGGAAATAATAGTTCTACAAACACTCATATTCATTTTTATCACCAATTTGAAAAAATGCTTGAATATCATTTTTTTTTGGCTTGCGAGCTTGATGAAATTTCTGGAAAAATAGTCGGGACAGTCATGTTTTGAGGGGCCAAAAGTGAATATTTTTAAAACCTGTTTCTATCCTAAGTAGCCCTTGATTTCTACTTTCCAACCCAATTTGAATCACTCAATTTGGATTTGAAACAAAAAAGTTAGAACCAAAACATTCACAGGGTGTCTAGCGGGCAGCTTAGGAACAGAGTTGGGACAGTCAGTTTTTGGAGGCCTAAATGTTTGAATTTTTAAAACCTGTTACTATGGTAGATTCCCCTATGAATCTAGTTTACAATGCAATTGGAATCACTCATTTTCGATATCGTATGGGGAAGTTATGATCAAAATACTGACTGTCTATCGTAAATCAACGCCATTAAAACTATGTCTTTTTGGCTGTTCCTTACAGTATTTAACCTATCAATTCTTCTTGTCTTCAAAACCTGTTTCTATTGGAAATAAATAAATGAATCTAATTTCATTTCCAATTTGAATCATTCGAATCCGACATCAAACGAAAAATTTACGCTTAAAACATTAACTGTTGATCTGAGCTGGGTAATTGAAAATGACTATGTTATGCAGGTTGTTCTAACTAAAATTGACATATCATATCATTGAATTTCTAAAACCTGTTGCTACTAGAGATAAAACTTTGAATTAGCTCTCATTTGGCTTTGGAATCACTCAATTTCGATGAAAAACAAAGAAGTTGTGATTAAAACACTGCTGGATAGTATGGTCGACCACTGCTCTCCCGCAAGTGACAAATAAATTTTACTTTGTTATTTTCTCAATGGATTTGTTATATAGAGTAACTACTTGTTGTTTTTTGCATCATTCTTGGATTAGGGGAGCCCGATCACCTCTCTTTCTCCATGATTTAATGTTTTATTGCAGGTAGACACTCGTTTTTTTGCAGGTCCTGGGAAAATAAAGAAGGTCAATTTATGGACGAGTGATTCTTAAAAAAAAAATTTTAACGAAACAAAGGAATTTCATCTAAGTCATTACCCAACGGATTCATAATAGAAGAAATGAAGAATTGATTTCGATTTGAAGATTCATGTCTTGTCACTGCTGCCAAAACATTCTTCAAAAAGATCATTTTTTTTACATAATATCATAGCTGTTGTAACTTAATTTACATATTGTTTTTTAAATAAAATGTTGTTTCTTTTCTAATTTCTCTTATATTTTGTGTTTCAGGTGTTGCTTCATTCAAAGTGTAACTCATCCTCAGCATCAATGCCGTGAACAGCTAATTTGTTTTTTTGCATGTTTGCATTTTATGATTGTCCATTTTGCTGTTCCTTTCCGAATGGAACAGCACTTCTGCACTTTCACGTTTTGCTGTTCCTTTTCGAATGGAACAACACTTCGGCACTTTTGATTTTTGCTGTTCCTTTTCCAAAGGAACGACACTTGTGTTTTTGCTGTTCCTTTTCTAAAGGAACGACACTTTTAGTTTTTGTTGTTCATTTTTCCAAAGGAACGGCATTTGCATTTTCACATTTTTTTGTGTGTATTTTTGCTTTTTTGTGTGCATTTCCTTTGTTGTTCCCTACAAGGAACACCACTTTTTGAGTGTTTTTGCTGTTCCTTCAAAAGAATCAACACTTTGGGATTATTTTCGGGAGCAACCCTTCCTTCCTCTTGTGGGATTATTCCTAGTTCATCTCAACCACATTTTACTAATTCCCTTTCATGGCATGAATTACACTACTTTTATGAGGACAAGAATTATGGATTCTATTGAAGCGAGTTAATATAATTCACGTTATGATCTTTAATAGGATAGCTCCTTGATGATAGCTTATTTTCAAAAGGGACACAATTATTTATATACTACTTTACTGCATTGTTTTCTATTGAACATGATGTTGATTGATTATCTTAATACCATGCTGGTTCCACCCTTCTGGATTATAATCTTCTCTGTCTATAATAAATGAGATTATGGGTATATTTTTTCTATTGACATGTTCAACTTCTTCCACCATCCCTGCTCTTAAGGAGTACTGAGCCTCCCTCTTTTTATCATAAAAATGTGTAATAATAACAAAATTTTGTTCGCAGATGGAGGATAGGGGGTCTCAATACGAGCCAGCCTACCATGTTCATAAGGCTGTAACAAAGTGACATTCCCATTATGGCCACCACACCAGGGTTATGATCCATTGGATAGCCCAATTATCCTTGGAACGGGAGGTCTCATCACGAGCCAGCCTGATCACTTTTGCTACATCCCAGTGAATGGCAGTGTGGTTATCTGGTTACCACGCCAGCACATTGATCTCTTCTGTAGAACAACAATGTAACTCTCTAGTTATAAATTGAGGATTCTTGCTCATATGGGTTAAAAAGCAACCCTGCCGAGGCTATGGACGCCTGCTGGCAGCAGCGGCTCTGCTTATGGTATTGAAGTTATATCTTATCGTCAATTATTACTATAATACCCTTTTCTTATTTTTTTTCTTTTTATCAGAGAAGTTATTTCCTTAACTTTTTCCCTGTTTTGAACCTTTATGCATGAGAAATTGTTTTATGATCAATCGCATCATTTTCAGCTAGAATACCGTCAGTAAAGCATCTTTTTGGCATATTGCCTTCCTTTTTCTCTTTTCATAACTTATCATCAATCCAAAGTGTCCTATCTTTTATTCATAACTATCTTTACACACTCTGCTCTCATTATAACCATAACTCTCGCTGTCCTATCATTGATATGTGTACTTTGCTTTATTTACTGCAATATTGTTCATTCCCTTGCCTTGCTCTCAGCACAACACCTCTCATACGCTTTATGGTCATGGAATTCCTTTTCCGATTGGAGGGGGAATGTATGCATTATGGGATAGCATGCGATATGATTACTACACTCTGCCATAACTTGTTGATTTGACAAAAAAATTTCTGACTGAAAGTTTTGCATGCATCTTATCTATTTCTATTCAAAACTAACACTATGGATTCAAGAACATTGTATGCAAAATAGTGCTTTGTTTACAGGAGAACAACAAGTATGGGTAGAATTCTATTCACAGCATGACCACACTATTGCAACTAACAGAAAAGGCTCGAGCAACTCGCGAACGTGCACAATTCTTCCGACATGATGTGCTTGCCTGGATTCTACCTTTTGCATCACTTTCAGCACCAACTCTGCCTACATCAGCTTCAACACCTGCCAGTACATATATGTCATTCCACATTTTTGGAGGTAAAACTTGAGGTAAAATCGCATAATTTTCTGATTTATTACGAATTTAGGAGAATTTCAAAAACGTCCATTTTTGGCATTATTTATCATCCTTCAGTCCACATCTATACCACTTCCCATTTTTTTTTCAGCGGCATATCATCTTTCAGTTTGGGGGAGTGTTGCTTTCATTCATTTCTTTCTTATGACTATGCCATTCATATTCTTTATCATCCATTGCTATTCTTATTCATTCTCAACACCTCCCTTATTCCATGTTGTTTTACACCAAGCATAGAATTCAACAGCTGGTAGCAACCACCTCTATTTGTTTTCTAGCATCTCATGAGGGCATGCTAATTTTTCAGAGAGGGGGAGGAATTGCTACGCATGATGGATGTTTTCAATTTTCTTTCTCATTTAAGGCATACAATTTCAGTGTAGAAATTGATTTCCATAATATTTTTAAAACTATGAACTCAATTCTTGTGATTTTTGGAAAACACAAACGTATCATTAATACAAACCCAGACAATTTCAAGATAAATTGGTTCATAAAATTTCGGAAATCATGCACTCTCAGCTACAGTCATTTTGTTTATATCTCATGATCCATGCATCAAAACAGTCTGATTTTTGGATCATAAAAGCATTCATATATTATAAATTTACTTGCCAAATTTCAACAAAAGCTGGTTTGTAGTTTTTGAGAAAATGGTTAATGAAGTTTGCTGTTACTTATATCATATTTTGTTGCAAACTTCATATATACATATAGTTGAATGTCAATATAAAAATTGTTATGCCTTCATCAAGATTACTAAAAGTGAATATTCATTAATTAAGGAAGCATTCATTTGTTCTCAAATTTTTATTGCTTGGTTAACACATGGGTTTTTGTCTTTGGGTTGCATGAGGACATGCAATATATTCAGTTTTCGTTGCATGAGGACATGCAACATATTGAGTGTGGGGGTATGTTGGGTCGTTAATATGCCATTATTATTATCACTTTTGAACACTTATTCCACCCATTTCTACTATTCTTCATCATGTCATTTATTATAATTTATTATATAAATCCATTTTATGATGATTTATGCTTCTATGAATGAATATTATTTATCCTCCTTTATTTCTAATAAATTGATGATTATGCATGATTTTATCAATGATAGTTTTAATAAATCAGTTGTAACATTATTCACCATTTTTAGCCTCCAAGATAATTTCCAGATTGAAGATTTGATCATTAAAAGTGCCAACTCAGAAATTCGTTGGAATAAGAAGTGACGGTTTTGCGGTTGAGATTTCGAGCAAATGAAGCAGAATCTGGAAAATCCGGAACATGGGTTTTGTCCAGAACGGACCCAATTAACTTTAGTAAAGAACGGTTTGCCCAAATTCGGCTTGTACTGAGAGAAACGCAGGGTTCTTTGAGCATGATTTTCTCAGATTTGTTGTTGCGGCCGTCCTCCAAATCTCAGCTGCAAAGCCAAATTCGCCTTGTTCTTGTTGATCAAATGGTTAGAAGCAAACCAATTTTTTAATAGAAATCATGTTATACTTATCTTTATTGTAACTTCTCTCTGATCTCTCTCTATTTAAATGAAAACGGAGATCAGAGATGAGGATGATTTTGGGGATGATTGGAGGATGATTTTTGGGGATTCGAATGATGGAATTGAGGATGAATTAGAGATTCAGAATTGAGGATGGCAGAGAGAATGGATAATGGATGATAGATTGAGAGACTTCTTGTTGTAATCCACTGTAACTCTGCTTTGATATTTTAATATAAATGTAGTTGCCGTTCCATCTTTCATTCTGAAGTAACCCAACAGCGTCCGCTGGCGGCTAAGGGCCCAGCCTCTGGTGGAGTACGTTGCTGCTGCTGTGTATCATATATTTACAATTGCTGCTGTGTGATGGTTTGATTTATTTCCTATTCTTTTGAATTGCATTATTTTACAGTAATCGACTAAAACACTTCTCACCTTGGGTCCCACTCATTAGGGTTTCCACTATCATGGAGTCTTCCTTCCATTCACACTGCGATGTCTCTTCATGATGATCCACTCCCTCCATACCAACGTTGTTCACTTGGTCAAACTTGACCTTGCCCACATGCATTAGCTTCTATTCACACATGAGGGTGATTTATCCAGCTATGAATATGATCCCTTTCCACATTAAGAAGGATTTTATGCCTACTAAATAAATTTATGGGCCTACGTACCCATTTATTCATCTAACTAAATCACAAGAGAAAAAGTAATATTCCAATTAGTTGTATGCTAATTTAGGAATATTACAGTCCTCCCCTCCGAAATTTTCTTGTCCTCAAGCAACTACAAGGATAGAACTGAAGAGCCTCCTCTCCTCCTCCTATAGCATCCTCATATGATAAACTTCTCCAAGGAACAAGATGTTGTGTCATCAATAAATCTCCAAATTGCTCCTCCCAAGTATGCAAGTTAGCTTTTGGTGACCATCCCAAATAGCTATCTTCATGAAGTAGTAAAATACCCATGGAGGAAACAATGTGATATCTAGAGGCCTTATTGAGGCATGGAATCTAAAATGTATGGGGAACTATCATTCCCATGTGAAGCCTCCATCCCCAAGCTATCATAAAAAAAAAGTGAGTCACCCTTCAACATGGCAACTCATGAAACATCTCCTCCACCTTAGGCTCCTGCAAAGAAGGTGGGCTGCATAGCTGAACAAGATGGATCAAATTTTCCATCCCACACTTTCTCTCTCTCCACTTATGATAAGTGTAGAGTTGTTGCGGAATTTAGGTTGCAATAATGTTTCCTTCATGAAGCAAAAAGGCAATTGGATCCTCAAAGACCCACTCTTTGGTTCTTGCCCAGATCATCCCGTATAAAATGAATATGGAATTATCATCATTTTCAACCTAAATGAGAGGCAAGGTAAGGTTACAGTTTGGAAGGTAAAGGTCACTTCTCAAGTAGTCATGTAGTTTACTAAATGTGTCAACACATAGCAAGTTGTCTCCCAACAAATTGCTAGTTGTGCTTGTCATCTCATCTACAAGCAAGTAGTAAATTCCATTGTTTATCAAATGAGCATACAAATAATATTACAACACTTGGCCCAAACCATTCAAGAGATGGCTATACCCATCACTGATGTTGGTCCTAAAATGACCATGAAGCCCAAATAGAGGCTTGCCCTCTTGTGGAGCAATGCACTGTACAGAGATGGTAAGAGAATGCAAATACTGTGTTAGATAATCAATAAATGAAAAAACATAATTCTTGCCATGTACTAAGAGTAAGATGACAATAATATCCATGAATAAGCCCTCCATAGTGGTATGACATACTCCCATGAAGAGGAATGAACCATGTGCTGCATGAAGATCCTTATTCTTATGCTTGGAAATCCAAGTCAAGAAGATCATATCACGGTAATAGATGTCTCCATCCACTACTCCATCACTCCCACCTCCTCCTTGTCCATCAAGTGCATCATATGTGAAGTGATCCTCGGAACACTCCATCAATAAACCCAGGCTCCCAAGTGACAGCGTTTTTGGCCTTTGTAATAAGGCTCATGTCATCTCATAGCTCCATTCTTTGACATATCCAATGTCAAAGTCATCTACCATAATGCTACTGTATATGGGAGATTCCTTCCAAAGTGGAAGTACCTCTTGATCTTCCAAGGCTAAGGAGTAGCCCCTTTGCACCATGATAGTGCCATCACCTACTCCTACAACATCATGCATAGCATGGGAGAGAATCAACCCATACTCTCTCAAGAATAACCAAGGTAACAACATCTCTTGCTACTCCCTCATCTCCCCCTCATGCAATTCATGGAGTAATATCATGATAGTTGACTTGTAGAATGCCCCATACAACCAAATCTTCTGCTGCCATAATACATGGGGGCCATGCAATGCCTCAACCCATAACATACCCTTTGACAAAGGATATGTCACATGATGGCCAAAATATTTCAAGAGTAGCCAGCATAACCTTGCCTCCTACTGCCCATGTCATAGATCTACAAGTGGCTTTCTAGCCTCTTGCATATCAACATCACCCATCCAACCAATGGTGAGTGTCTATCATCATGCCCAACATTGGCATCCCTCCAATGAAGAATACCATCTTCCCAAATCAGATTTATATCCTTGCGTTTCATGGGATGTTGAAATGAAATCTCTTGGGGATCTCCATATGAAGACCACTCATCATCAACCAAGTTGAATCCATAAGGATCCAAGTATGCTAAAGGAAAATCCATCTCATTAAGCTAGGTAGTGCTCAAGAAGAAGGATCCATCATAGTAATGGGAGAAAAGATGTATCTCATCAACTATCTGCTTATCCTTTGCTACACATGTGGAATGGTCATTGGAATTCCCCACTAATGGCTACGCCCCCAACTCATCATTTATACTCAAGGATAGTGCTGCTGATCTCCATGATGGTGCATCTGTTGTCTCAATATCATGGTCAATTTTAAACACAAAGTCGTGCATTGCATTGCCTAGGAAAATTCTCATCCCATCCTCCAAAAATATACACTCCAACCCCAAGAGTTGTGTGCAGTTCAACAATGAGAAACTGGGATGACTTTTTATCTCTACCTTGATTCTATCAAGGCTCCTCAGCACAGTGATAATGTGCTACTAAAAATCAGCAGGGTACCTTGACCCTAGGTCATGCAAAGGCATATTCCCACAACTCTCCATAATATGTGCTGAAATAATTGAAAGTGGAAACATTTGCATACCTTGGTTATGCTTGGGAACATATTTTATTGCTATAAGGTTTCCTTCCTCCGGTGTGATGGCTTCCCCAACTACTGATGATCATGGCTGCTCCTCTATGGCTGCATCAGCACTGGTATAAGTCTCCACCTCCTTATGCATCTCCAGAATAGTGCATGGGACCCTAAATTTCAAGAGATCAAGACCACTTTGTAAGGGTGCAAGTGTTCTTTCTCTTGATGCAAGTGCTCCTGCAACAAGTGGTGGTGAAGGCCTCTTCTTCTCTAATTTCTTCTTGTCAAACTTCTTGATCAACCTTTGAGTAAAATCGGCATATGCAGTCAATATTGCATGACTCAAATGGCTGAACCACCAAATGTTTGCTTCACCCTCAAGGTGCAGCACTGCAATATCAATAGCTTCTCTCTCTACTACTGGATGTAGCAAGAAAAATGCATCCAACTTCATTCCCCAAGCTCTTTTTGTACATGTGGATGACCCATCAAATGTAGGCAATAGAAATCTATTGCTGCAAGGTATTCTTTCTTCTTTGAGTTGAATGAACTGTGGGAGAGTTAGATTCTACTTGAAAGCTCTAGGTTGAGACTTATATTTTGCAAGGTACTCACTTAGAATCTCATGATCCAAGTGTCCTTCATCTCCATTCCTTTTGTCTTCTTCTTTAAAAGAAAATGGCATAGTGTATTTATTTGGAGCTCTATGCAATACCAGTTCTCTCTCCTGCTGATAGGAAGTACATGGAATTTCCTCTTCTTGAAACCTTTTAGAGGTCTCATTGCATCTCTCCTCTTTCATCTGCTTGACCTCCTTGGAGAGGTTCTTCATAGATCTAAAAAGTGATGAGACAAAGCTAATTCCTTCCATCATTTTAGATCTCGTTTTCTTCTCTTCTTCTTCTTATAGCATATTGGTTGAAACTCACAGGCTGAGCCAAGATTATGCTTTGATACCCCTGTAATATTCCCAAATGGCGAAAGTAGCAATATGTCACATAAACATGGAGAGTAGCATTGAATACATAAATACACTAATATGTGAGACAAATGTACAACCATCTTATTAAACATATCAACAAAAAATAGGAAAAAGATCTTGAGGATCAAGTCACTCAAGAAGTACCATACAAGCCTCCAATAAGCAAATATCCAATCACATGAAGAATAGATGCTATACAAATTCCTTGAGCTAAGACAACAAAGTTTTAGGGCATAAAATTCTGCATAAAGATAAATCAATACAAATCTACTGTTATATAGCTCAAAATATGCTAGGAGTGAAGATCTAGACTCCTAAACACTTTTCCAATACAACTCGGGAAGGGTTTCTGGAAATACCCAAAATACAAAAATGCCAAAATGGAGCCCTAGGGCTGAATTGCAGCTGCAAACTAAATAATGGAAGGAGGTGGCTGAATTGATAAAGAAATGAATAGATTTCCTCCAACAAAGTCTCCAAGTGAAAGGTTTATCCTAACACTGAAGATCGCACCCTCCAAATCAAGCACTGAAACCTCCATTGCAAATTCTCACTGAAATAACGCAGTTAAAGAGGGAATCTATGCTGTAGATTATGGGAATAGGTTGGCCTCGTGCCAAGATGTGAAATAAAGCTCAAGAACCTCCCTTGCTAATCTCCCAAAGGGAAGAATGCTTCCTCCTCTAAAAAATTAGCTTAGAAAGTGGGTTTCTCAACCCTCCACTGCAACACAACACAAATTTGAATAGAAAATGCGTTGTAGCTAAAGACTGAAGCTTGGCTAGAATGTCGAATGTGTGGAAATGATAGTCCAATGCTCTTCCAAGAGGCTACCTCAAGGGAAGAGGAGGGATCCCTGCTCGGGAACACCCTATGCTAAACAACACTGCAAGCTCAACTAAACAACTGAAGGATGCAAGAAGTCATGCAAACCACAAAATCAATCATCAATAACATACCCTCATATGGCTACCTTGCCCTCCTTATAAACAATGTGAGCCTTCTCACCTTGTGTCCCACTCATTAGGGTTTCCACTATCATGGAGTATTCCTTCCATTCGCACTACATTGTCTCTTAATGATTATCCACTCCCTCCATACCAGTGCTGTTGACTTGGTCAAACTTGACCTTGTCCACATGCATTAGCCCATGTTCACACATAAGAGTGCTTTATCCAGCTATGCATATGACCCCTTTCCACATTAAGAGGTATTTTATGCTTACTAAAGAAATTTATGGGCCTCCCTACAGATTTATTCATCTAAATAAATGACAAGAGAAAAATTAATATTCCAATTAGTTGTATGCTAATTTAGGAATATTACAGTGACCCTTAGTCCTCATGACTGATTGAATTTTTCTAAGATATGAGACTCATTTTTCTCCATTTTTACCCTTGGATACATGAATGAAGCCCCTGTGCATGCATCCATGGAATTTTTCATCCCTTTATTTGTTTGTGTCGAAGGAACACTTCTAAAGTGTCTTAGTCCATAGGAGATAAATTCGACTTCTCACCTATTCGAGCTATCCAAGACTTATCAGTTAGAAGTTTCAATGACTTCTCGTAATCCTGAGTGTCTATATACATCCTTTGGGGAACGCTTTTCTGCCTATTTAAAATGGATTATTTGACATGGCCAAACTAGTTTGGAGAGCTATATTAGTTTTGAAGAGATATACTAGTTTATGCTGCTATCTTTCCATTTGTGAGAGAGCTTGTGAGACCTTTGCCACTTGTATGTTTCTCTTCATGCTCACTTCCTAGATATAGTAGGGAAACTCTGGTGGTTTGTGGAGAGGAAGCTTTGAGTCAAAGGTGTAAACATTGTAATTTATTTTATGATCAATTGAAATTTATGTGCATTCCCTTATATGAATGTGTATTTAGCATATTATATGGTCAATTCTCTTGCTTTTGATCTAACGATCTTCTGAGGAAGATTGTCTGTCGTCTTTGATTGCTTGTGATTGTGTGCAGGGATAAGAGAACATGTGTGTACATGGTAGATCACTTGAGTGGAGTGAAACATTGGCATCGAACTCAAAAGCCTTCTCCGATCTTCAAGGATTTCAGGTGTGATCTCATTTCTCTATAACGTAGAACCGATTGTTTGTTGCATAATTGATGATTCAGGATTTGGTCTTTCTTTTCGTTCTATTTTTATTCTTTTATCTATCTGGTGATCTAATTGGAAACAAGATCATGGAGCAAAAACTCCTAGTAACTTTAGATTCAACAGATTTGGTGGTTTCAAGTAGAGCATACTTTCTTTATTTCTGCTTTTCCTCTGATTTTGATCAATATTTATCCTGTTTTTCCAACTTTTTTTTCAATTATTTTCAGGGTTTATTGCCTATATATTTTTATTTCTTCTCAGTCCATGCATGAGGTTTTAGAGTTTTCTTGAGTTTTTCCCTAGACGCTACCATAAAAAGTCATATGTACATCTAGAGGTCCCTAGATGCTATCTTGCAAGCTTGTTCCTGCGTCCAGACGCTTCCATGCTAGTTCTATGCGCGCGTCTAGGATGTTAACCCTAGAAAAGTCATTTTTTCTTCCTAAAGTTTCACTTCTTTTTCTATTCAGTCTAGGATTCCTGTTTACCTGCTGGATCTAGTCCAAATATGTTTTTGTTCATTGTTTTTCCTTAGATTAGTTAGTTGTATTTAAGAGGATTTCTTTCCTTTCACTAGTTGTTGATCTTTTCGTTATTGGATAATATATTGGAAGCTTGTGTGGTCTATGGTTTGTTGTATCTGATCAGTTGTTGTATATCTCTAATCTGATCTATTTTGATCATTTATTCAAGGCTTTCGATTTCTCATTGTTATTCAAATTTCTTTTCGAGTTTTTTAGAGTGCCTTGAATTGAGGTTTGATTTTTGCCTTTAGATTTCATTGTCAGATTTGGTTGGTTGTTTTCAACAATTGTATAGACCTTATTTACACTTTTTATTATGGTTTTTTTATTTTTTCTCACTTTTGTTCATTCTTGTTGAGAGATCTCTTTTATATTTTGGTCATTTATGTCACAATCAATTGTGTTTTGACTAGTTGTGTAGTTGTCATTTGGACAAGTTCTTTTGGGTGTGTTTTTTTTTTACATCACCTTCATTCGATCTTGTTTACGTCTTCTTACCTCTAGGGTTTCATTTATACCTTTGTAGAAAATTATCCCTAGTTGAGCCATTGTGATGTAGTTCAGCTTGATTGACATTTTCCTTTTTCACTTTGGCTTTAAAATTGATTGATTTGAGTGTGTTTGATTGATTGGGATTTGTTTTCCTAATTGTTTCACTTTTGGAGTGCTCTGCATTCTTGCTTGGGAAACTTACTTTGGTATCTTTTCGGTTTTCCATTTTGATTTATTTTTGGGTAATTAATTCACAAATTCTTGGGATGCTTTTCATTGAGGAAGATCTAGAGAGAAGTGCATCATACTAGGAATTAGTGTGTTAGGAAAACTCTTACCCTTTTGTATCTAGCATTCATCGAAGTGGAAAATGAAAATTGCATATAGTTGCATTAGGGTGACTAAAAAAGAGCCTTTCACACCATCTCAGATTCATGCCGCATCCCACTTGTGTAAACAATATCCACTAGAATCAATGCGATAATAAAATTAACTAGATTCGTCTTTTACTTTAAGTGGTAGTACACCAACACTAGCTTAGGCTAGGGTCTTGGAGACAGGAGTGTGAGTTAACCGTTCCAAGACAAAAAAAATTAACTTAGCAGCTTGCGGTAGGGAGTAAAATCCATTTCCAGTAATGCGATATGGGAAGCCCTTCTCAAAAGAGGGTCAAGCACGACGTCACACTTGGGCTAGGCGGGGTGACATGACCCATTTCACTTAGTCTTGGGGGCGCAATATAGAGGAATTTGCACGCATAAAAACGTTGTTATTAGCATTTGTTGTAGCAGTTGGGGACCACTTGGGAGGAAACTCTCAAGGGGGTTTCGGTCTTGGCTCCTTTTTTGGGTTAAGTGTCTAGCCCTTGCATGTGGATTTGTCTTGTGATTGTCCCCCGTGGTCATGTTATTATTGGTGGTGACCATAGTGGCCTATTTTTTTAGGGCTCACACACAGGTGCAGGGTCGAGGCCGTCTTATCTATACTTGGGATAGATATTATTCATACTCTCTCAGTCCTCTTGGAGGGTGCCCCACGGCTAATAAGGTCACTTTCACCGGGTTCATAGCTAAAAGGGTTTGGAAGCAGTTCACTAGTATAAATTTTCCACCGCTAGATTCTTTATATTTGGGTTTGCATGTGCTGTCTTTTAGCACATTTCTAATGTGTGATTCTTGGTCTAAGTCCATATTTTTGGCCCTATGGTGTTTTGCACTAACATAATTATGTTTTAATTATAATCACCCTGGCTGAATTTTTTCATAGACGGTCACGTTGTCTTCAAGGTTACCCTCCTAAATGAGGTGTAATTATCACTCCTGCATGGAGAGTGATTATCAGTGCTCAATACTTATACCATCACATAGTATTGGAGTACGTACCTGGCCTTTCTGGTAGTGATCTAGTCTCTATTGAGACTTTGGTAGACGATTTTGTTGCTCCTTCCATTCCACCTTTGATTGATTCATTAGGACCTACTTTATTGCGGCTGAATCTTGACGGTTCTACACCAACCTATACTTACGTGCCTTTGTCATCTCTTTACCCTATGGTGGAATCTGATACCTTGTTACCTTCTACATCGACAGTCTCGGCTTCCACCTTATCATTTCCACCTCTTAGCATGGCCATACCTACTCCTTTTTCCACACCTATCACTTCTTCTTTGGGCATCCCATCAGTATTGTCCACATCTCCTACAAAATTCTTGAACTTTTTCATTCCCACTCCATATTCTATGTCGACCATGGTGCCTCTACCTAGTTAGCTGGTAGGTTCAAGAAAATTTTCAGCTAAATTTTCCCAACCGGCCATTCCTATTTCTTAGTTAGCCATAGTTACTTCTAGAAATATGTGGGGGGAATCATCAGTTGTCCCTAATCAGCCTGGGGGAAATGTAGCTTCTAGCATGTCACAAACCTAGTATAGTTCGCTTTTAAGCGGGACGCTGCCCACTAGCACCTTTTCTGGGGGGGATAGTTTACATGGGGGAAACCCCACTGCTAGTAGTGTCTCCCATATGGGTTATCCTTCTTATGTCGGTCCTACTGTGCAGAGTGGTCAATCTTTCACTCCTGGGTACAACCCCGTAAGAATTCATTCTCTTGGGGGTCATTTTATTTGTAGGGGCATATACCCTAGCAAGTAATGGTGACCCACAACAATATTATGTTTGGTCGAACACTTTTATTTACTATAAATTTCATCATTCTACTCCTTATGTGGGGGGACCACAAGGTTGGTAAGGGGATTCTCCTACATATGACCCATTTATTCAACTTCTTAATCCAATTTTATCTTCTCTCATTTTACTAGATTTTTCCAAATTGACTAATGATCCCATCATTCATGATCCCTAGTGGCCACCCATGCCCACCAAATTTCCATCATATATTCCCAATTTTTGGGGGAACCCTAGGGAGAATCCATCCTCTCACACTACCCCCTATCATTTATGGTTCTCATCTAATTATTTGGTGGATGATTCTATGAAACTTCGATTGTTCCAACATATGTAACACTACATTCTATGGTGATTTTTACTCCCTAGCTCAAAAATTTTTTACACACTTCCAGTTGCCTAATTCGTATGATATCGAATCTTACCTCTTGTCCAATTTCAAAAAATATGATGCCACGTTAATTTATGATCACATTCATAAGTGGTGTCATCACAAGAGGTTAGTGAGACCAAATTTCCTGATGAAATATTATGTAAAATGGTTCATTCGATCTATCCAGCCTCAAATCACAAAGGAAGTGTGTAGGTTTATAGCTATTACAGAGGAACAAGCCATTTTAGTTTCCCATAAACTCGATTTTATTTACCCACAGTCGGGTATGTTATAAGAAGTGTTTCCTAATGACCCTAGGCATTTTATTGGCCCTCCCAAACTTGTTCCTGGACCACATGCTGGTTGCGTGATTGGGTATGTTTTTGATTCCATGAGCTAGATTCTTTCCTACCTCAGGAAATCAATTACTACATCTCAAGTCCTAGAAAGTGCATCTGGATCTACTAAAGCATCCCCTCCTAAACAATCCAATGATTTTCTCATGGTAAAATCCATTCAACTGAACAAAAACCCTCAGTCTGGTGGTAAGAAAAACAAAAATATTAAGAGAGATAAAAAAGAGAATCAAACTGCTTAGGAGTCCCAAACCCATCCTCAGAGTTACGGAGCGGGCACTAGTGAGTGATGTTGGAAAATCAAGTTTCCCTGTAAATTTTTTTAATGTGACCACCTTACTCATGAGTATCCTTGAATGGATGAATTCCATAGGCTTCTTTCACCATTGTATACTAATCAACCTGCCATTTTGACTCATCTATTTCTTGAAGAACCTCAGCAATAGATGGTTTCTCAACCTGCTCGACCTCCGCAAGGGGGAAATGATGGGTCCTCTTCCCATCCCCGTCATTTTTCATCCATATTTATGTGCAAGGAAGATGTAAACCTGACTATGCGAGCCAAATCCTATGATGTGCCTCAGTCAAGTTCTCCTACTAAGGACTCACTAGCTCCACCTAGTTCCACTAGACCTATCACTTTCGATAAGCCTCTGGAACCTGTCTATCTCCCTCCCAAGGTTGTTCTTCATAATACAATAGTTAATCCTTCTTCCAGGGATGCTCAAAATTACAGTATTGTTGAAGATATTTCCCAAGACTCATTGTGCCATGTTTTCCTTAGAGGTACTGAAAATTTTTCCTCAACAGCGCAAAGCCTTGTTCTCTACCATTGGTTCCAACTCTAGTCTCATCACTTGCAATGCCAAAAAATTTGATCCTCGTCTCTCCCATCAATTTTATTTTCAAATTACTGTGTGAATATTTCATAATAATATTCATCGCACTCTGGTGGATGAGGGCTCTTCCATGTGTGTTATGTCAATATCCCGTTGGAGGGCTCTTGGCTCTCCGACACTCGCCGCGTCCAACACCACTCTCCAAGCCTTTGACAAACACAATTTCATACCCAAGGAGGTCCTTCCCAATTTTTCCATTGAGTTAGGTGGAAACAATGTGTATGTTGTTGTAAAATTCATTGACGCCTCATTATATTACAACCTACTCCTTGGTCGTAGTTGGTTTTATGTGATAATCACAGTTGTCTCATATGTTTTACATCTTATTTTATTTCCTCATGAAGGAAAAAATGTCACTATCGATCAGCTTCACTATTGCATGTCATCAAATCAAACTACTGCTACGGGGAATTTAGTCCCACTTTTGGAAGATAAACCGGGTCATTTCCAGAGTATTGGTGTGGGGTTGTTCAAAATTTCAACTCTTATGGGGGTTTTATCTTAGCTACCCCCACCTAGAAATCCCTATATATCTTCATCTAAGACTCCTATGCATATGATATCTTCTAGCACCTGTGGACCCCATAGACCTCCTGATCTGTGGGTCGTGTCACGTATTATCATAGAAGATGATCAACCTAGTGAGCTTAAACCACCTCCTGTGGAAGATATTTCCTCTTCGGCAGTCCCTCTAGCACCTCTTGACGCTGGTTAGAATCTCCATCATAATATGGAATATGATCAGAATCCTCTGCCCACATGAGCCACCACTCCGCTTGTTCCATCCGAATCTCTCGTAGACAAAGCCCTTCGGCTAGTCAACTTAATAGTCATGGATCCTTCCATTGATAATCTTGGGGGATTTTTTCCTTTTTAATCCCTTAATCTCCTCATAGTGGAACGATTTGAGCCTGACATTCTAAATATTGAATCGAATCAAGAGGCACCTCCATGGTGCTCCTTGGAATTTCTACCAATGGACCAAATCAAGTCTTGGGCTTCTACTACTGAAATTTCTAATGAATTTCCCTCACCACCTATCGACGAACATCTTGTACCTCCATTATGTACTAATCCTCCCTTTTGTCCTCAGGATAATTTTGAGAGTATGACTATGTTATATTGTCCCTGGCATGGTCAACCTTTTCAGGTTGGGAAGTTTGACTTCATTTGGCATGGATTTAAACTGGTGAACACTATGGTCTCTTCCTCCCATAATTTCACGTATAGAAACCCTTTTTCTGTGCTCAACTATGGGCACACCTTAGCGTGACATTATGGATTGTGCCATACTTTTATATACTATATATAATTGTGAGTGTGATCAATTTATTTTTTCTTTTCATTTGCATTTTACTGGTTTCTATGTGTAATTTGTGTGTCTGTTATTTGGTGCACAAATGTCAACACCCTTGCTTCTATATAGAGGCTTTACAGATGGTGCAAGCCGTTACACTTGAAAATTTTCTTTTGTTTCTTAGGTCTTCTTTTTACCCACTAATGATATTGTGATTTATGGGGGTATTTGTCTTCACTTGGTCACAAACAACATGTTGGAATATAGTGTTGTTATCGAGCTCTTGACTAAGGCTAGTCATCTTGGCTCACACCACTTTATTTTTTGTCTTCACACTTAGCTAATAATGTCTCATATCAACCTTATCTATTTTGTAAGGAACCCAACTCTTTTTCTCTGCTTTTTGAGGGTACATCTCTTGGAGCATTCATTTGATTATATTTATTATGTTCATATTCCTCGAGACTAAAACCAATTGGCCGATTCGTTGGCTAATTATGTGTTAGATTGGCATTTGTCACATTCATAAAATTTTAAGAAATTCACATGAACCGTTAGAAATCTATTGTACATACACAGTAGAAAAACACATAGAAGTCAATATTTTATTATATAAAAATTTTGAGTACATAGTTCAAAAACTAGGAAACTGAGGCCCTTCCATACCATGCCATGCATATTTCGATACATCAAAAACCGCACAAACCTATGCTACTATCCCCACTCAGTGGTTCTCACGATAACATAGAAGTGCATTCATAATTCGGTGCAGGAGACCTCGTCGATGAGATGAAGCGACCCATATGGTGTGCCTTTGCATGTGTCAGGGAGTCTCATCCATCCTCGGAGGAACTCCTAATGTCAACCCCTCAACATTTCATGTAAATTCCCATAGCTCCTCATCATCATCCTCTATCTCCTCCGCTGGTGTTGTTGGGGCCAGGATAGGTGGCACACGTCTCCTCAATGGAAAATAGCCTGGAGGGTGTGTTGGTGCCACATGTTCATATCAAAAAAACTATCCCTTAGTAACTATGTTCCCATGTCAAAAAACCAAAAAATTCCAAATTCCAAAATGTCAAAAAAGAAAAAAATTACAGAACATAAAAAATAAAAATATTTTACCTCTATCATCAAAGTCTTCGCGAGGGGGCAAGACTATGTCTTGATCTCCCTCAAAGTCTATCCCATCATATGGATAGTCATCCACTAGAAATGTAGCTACTCTCAACCACTTCCAATAGGTGTCTGGAAACCAACTGCTAGTATGAAATCCACATCTCATGGCAAAATGGAACACCATATAGTCATACAAGGTTCTCTCGGTGGTGGATAGACTAGATAATATAATGTCAAGGGGCACATCACTGCAATCTTCTCGAAAAAGAAACTCACTAGTAAACTCCCATAGCCACATATGTGGGTTTTTTTCCTCTTCAACCTTAACAGATGACACTTCACATTGGAAAACATCCCTTCATACCAGTTAAACAAGGTGGGCTCTAGGCATATAATACATAGCTCCAGGTGTGGTATTTTTACTGAATCGGGTGATGTGGTTCCTCTTACTCGAGTTAAAATATATTCTAGTGTCTGTAGCATCAGGTCCTCTATGTCCTCTATGAGTATTTTTCTTTTGTCTCCACCCTACTTGCAATGATAATCCATCATACTTGTAATGGTTTCCCCACTATTACTTTGAACCCCTGATAACACCACCGAAGGTCCCTGCCTTGACAAACCCGTAAGAAAGTATATGTTTGGAACCTCTATGGTAAAGGTCTTCAGACCAACTATAAACTGTTGGGTATATATAACCCACCAGTTTATGATGTCTCCAAGTAGAAATGGATGGTTACTTATACTTAGGATTTCGAAAAACTTCAGCAACCCACAGTCCCTCAAGGCATTGATTGTTTGACCATGGCCCATGGCTTGAATGTCATTTTCAGTATGTTGTCTCTCTCTCCACTCCATCATGATTAATCCTACATTAAAACACAATTTATAAGCCATGACCATCAACATAGAAATGCATTTCATGGAAATTGAGTCGGTTCAGGGAAAGAAAGTTAAAAAAAAACCACAATTTTTACCTCGGAAGCACCCTTGCAAAGGTAGAAATTCATCCTTGGATGCAGGAATTCCCATTGCATGCATGCGACTGGTTATTTTTGGACAAAATTTCACCCTTGCAAGCATTCATTCAGGAGTTTTTCTCCTTTAAGAATCTAATGCATCCTACAAATTAACCATGGTCGAGGAACCCATGTGGATTTAACACAAAGAAGAACAATTTTCTACTTACTTGGTTGAAGATGGTTCCTATTGCTCCTCCTTTCTCTTACTCTCAAACCCTTGGAATCTCTCTCATTCTCCATTCTCAAGCTCATAATGAAAAAATAAGGAGGTACGAGTTTCTTTTATAAATTATTTTGGAATCTGTAGGAATATTCCATTTTTTATTTTTAGGGTTTGGAGGGTTTTTGCTTTATAATATGTTTTCTAGTATACCTTTTACAGGAGGATTTGGGAGTGCACTTTTTTTTCTATATTTGGAAAATATCATTTACTACAATGGGCCCGAGGTATAATTATTTTACCTGCATATAGGGGTAGGTCATTTTCTCCAATATTGCATTTTAACCGTCAACACTATTTTTATGCCCTAGGTATCAACCCGTCCAGTTGCGACTTTCACCACTTCCTGTATGCATGTCATAGCTTGGTGGTAGAACTTACCTTCTCATAGATAACCTAGTTAGCACTTTATTTCTGAATCGGTGTTCATGCAGTCATATTTATTCTCTTTTCTAAATCCCTCCTTCTAACCCACAATGACTTAGAATCTGAGCTTCATGTCATCTTCTTCATCATATTTCTAGCCATACCCCAGGAGGATTCCAAACTTTATCCCTCATTATTTCCACTTTTTATTGGCCTACTTTTGCATTTTGAGCCTTAGTTTTTCTCTTCCATTGTCATCATATGCTTGGTCTATCATCCACTTTCACTTGGTGTTTTACCCTTTCTTGGAGCAATCGCTTCGATGAGTGGTTCTATTATCTAGGATCTTGTCATATTTATGCCCTAATTAGTTCCACCATTATCGAAACCAATTTCTATCATTTATACCACTCGTTCCTCCAGGAGGAGTTTCCTTTAAGATATTTTCATAATCCTTAAATTAGAAAATATTGTCGAGTGAACTTGTCTCCTTAAAACTCATAAAAGGAATTGAAGGGTCATCTGCCCAGTATAAGTTTAACCCTTTTCTGGACTGGGATAAACTAGTTACAAAAAAGGAATACCCTAGTTTACTATGGCTAGGAGGTTCCCCGTTGTATAATTTTCTCTCTTTTTCGGGCTTGGGGGACAACTTTATGGAAATGTAACTTATGAAAAGAGAAGGGAGGGGATATTTATTTCCATTAGTCATCAGCATGGTATCATCAATCACGTCACCCTTGAACATTGCACATGTCTAATTCATTATCTCAGATTTGGGTTTTAACTTTCCTAAGAGTCATACCATCCATATGAGTGTCTCTACTCATCTAGTTAGCTACTATTCTAGTAATATGGAGCATGTCTCGATGCCTCCTGCGTCGTTGCATGATATCACATGGTGCTCATTAGTCATGCTTCCAAGTAACTCTTGTGTCATGTTGTTATGTGTTCGAGGGAATTCTCAACCTGTGTTGACCATCTGTAGTAGCATGTTGACCTTTTTGCAATGACCATCCTTGTGTCAGTTGTACTTCAGTGCTTCATGACTTGATCCATACATCACATCATCTTGGTATATTACATGTCGATTGATGGGGGATACATCAAGGCCCTCCATCGATGGATCTTCTCCTTTCAACTTCATCTCATTATCTAGAATCTTGATCTATCAATTGATAATAACTTGGAGCTTGCAGACCTCAGTGGCAAGCTTCCTTGTGATTGACAGTGGGTTTAAATCATTGGCTCTTGATTGGTTGAGCTCATTAGGGTTCGACTTCAGCTCATCTATTCACACTTAGTGGACCATAGTAGGCACCTAGGGATCCATTTTCCTCATTGGTGGATTCCCTCGCATCTATTACTGGTTAACCTCATTAGCAGGTGATAAAGCGGTTTCTACCATGCTCAACATCAACTCATCTATTCGCATGATGTAGATTTCTACCATCAAGGTTATGTCAAACACCCTGGGTCGGGACATTTCACTCTTATATGGCACCTTTCCTAGGCTGTGTTGGAGTTATGTATCATTTATGTACTTGGAGGGCTATCTTGATACACTTCTCTACCTATCATGTTTCCGTAGTCCTACTGATGTATAATTTGACATAGATCCACGATTGTATTTGTTAGTGGTTATTATATATTCATTGAGTCACATGGATCCACTGTACATGTCTTTCATGGCCATGTTCTATCATTTCATGTCATGGATCCACAGTGCATGTTTTTCCTACCATGTTCAGTATCCTCTTATGATTGAGCATGGGTATGCCTGCCTCGGGCATGTCATTAGCACATATGAGACTCCAGCTCCAGAATATTTTGATATACATCCTTGGATTTGTTTCCTCACTCCTTTTTTGACCTCTGAGCTCTATCATATTGTATTTCATCCACCATCTTCTCTTCTAAACTCATACATTAGGGGACAGCTATTATCAACCTATTTTACTCCCCCTGGATCAGTGACCCTTAGTCCTCATGACTGGTTGACTTTTTCCAAGACATGAGACTAAGTTTTCTCCAGTTTGACCCTTGGATGCATGGATGAAGGCCTGTGCATGCATCCAAAGCCTTCTAGATGTTACCATACATTCCCTGTGCATACATCCAGGGAATTTTTCAGCCCTTTATGTGCCTGCGTCTAGGGAACACTTCTAGAGTGCCTTAGTCTCTAGGAGATCAGTTCGATTTCCAACCTATTTGAGTTGGCCAGTTCCTATCAGTTAGAAGTTTCTATGACTTATCGTCATCCTAAGCATCTACATAAATTCTCTTGGGACCTATTTTCTGCCTATTTATACTGGATTGTCTGAGAGGTTCAGACTAGTTTAGATAGTTATACTAGTTTATGCTGCTATCATGCCATTTGTGAGAGAGATTGTGATATCTTTGCCACTTGTATGTTTCTATTCATGCTCACTTCCTAGATCTAGTGGGGAAAATCTACTGGATTGTGGAGAGGAAAATTTGAGGCGAAGTTATAAGAATTGAAATTTCTTTTATGATCAATGAAAATTTATGTTCCTTCCCTTATATGAATGTGTATTCAAAGTATTTTATGGCGGATTATATTGATTTTTATCTAACGATATTCCAAGGAAGATGGTATGTCATATTTTATTGGTTGTGATTGTTTGCAGGGATTAGATATTGGGTGCAGGCATGGTAGATCGCTCGCGTGGAGTGCAATATCTACATATAACTCAATACCCTTCTCCAATTTATGAATATTTCAGGTGTGATCACATATATCTATAGGGAATAACCAAGTATTTGTTGCATGATTGATCATTTAGGATTGGAGCTTTATTATTGTTCTTTTGTTCTTTTTTTCTCTGTCTGGTGATATGATTGGAAACGAGATCATGGAGCACAACTCTCTCTCTCTCTCTCTCTCTCTTTCTATATATATATATATATATATATATATATATATATATATATATATATATATATATATATATATATATATATATATATTCCTCTCTCTCTCTCTCTCTCTCTCTCTCTTCCCCTCGTCTCTCTTTAAGATATCCTTTATGGGGATATTCCCACTTTCCTTCCAATAAGTGGGAATAAAATTCTCTATAATGAATTCATTCATTGACCTCTCTCTCTCTCTCACTCAAAAAATATCAAGAAAACAATATAAATTTCTCAAATAAAAATGAAGATATGATTTTTTGATACCCAAAAAAACTTTGTTTCCCCATCCTACTTCTGGTCAATTGATCCCTTAGGTTTTTGAGAAGACCTTCAGACAAGTTTTCATACCAAAAAAAACTATGTTTCCCCATCCTACATTTGATCAACTGATCCTTTAGATTTTTTAGAAGACCTTGACACCAGTTGAACATAGTAAGGGCCATGCACCATACAACAATGTGAACTTGAATTCTAAAAGAAAATTGTGGACTTGAAGAACCTAATACCACAGTTATAGTGAATAAGATCGTGTGAAATGGGAGGGATACGATACCTTTATCATTATCTTCCTACTTTCTTTCCAAGCAGCAGGAATAGAATTATACACAGTGAAGTCATCTATTTACATCTCCTCCACCAATATTCCTCTAAAAACCCCCATTGAGGCCTCTCTCTCTCTCTCTCCACTCAATATTGATGCAAAATATATATCTCTCTCTCTCTCTCAAAACACATCAACACATCAAGAAAAAATTATAAGTATCCGTATAAAAAAACTCATCAGTCAAATTTTACTTGGACTACCTTAGATTTGTAAATTTGGTGCTCCAGTACTCTACTCTTATTATCAAGGATATTTGAAATTCTTTATCTCCCTATTTTGGGAGTCTCTCCACTCAATCTTAATTAAAACGCTACAAAACACATCAAGAAAACATTATAAATATCCATATGAAAAAACTCATGAGTCAACTATTACTTGGCCTACCTTAGATTTGTAAATTTTGTGCTTAGCACTATACTCTTAGCATAAAGGATAGTTGCAATTATTTTTCTCCCTATTTTGGGAGCATTGAACTTCCCTTAAAATCTCTTGTATATTTGTTATAGAGTTTTTAGAGTGTTGAAGCATAGGTTGACTTGAAAAAGGGTCCCAACACACTCAATTTTCAGAGACATGCAAGAAAAATCAGTATCAAATGAAGGAGGATAAGAGCTCTAACCTTATGGTGATGGGATTATTATTGGTGGCCTAATACTCCAAGAATATGAAAAAAAAAAATTGGCATGAAGAAGTTTTCTCCTAAAATTTTATGCTTTTGGATAAAAAATGGGCACAATGGTAAAAAAATTCCTTTTGTGTGGGGAAACAGTTCCAAAATGTCTCTTTTCCCATTAAACTTGTATCTTCTTGTTATATATTTCATTTTTGGGAATTATTTTCCTTATTTTTATCATATTTTCATGTTACTATTCTCTTGTACGGAGATTTTGATTCATTCCGGAAAGGGATACAAATTTTTCTACCCATACACTAGTGATATGAGGTATACTTTTGAAACTATCATGTAGAGTTAGGATTCACATAAATCTTTCCATTGAATCTTTGACCTTCCCCATACCATTTCATTGTGCCTTAGGTACCACCCCATAAAGTTGCAACATTAAATATGTTTTTTTGCACCTTGTAACTGGTGTGGTAGAGGCTATCCCTCATGGACACCATATAATAGCACTCGATTGTTGTCTTGGTGCACATGTTGCATTAGTTTGTTAGTTTGGGAACCCTCTTTAGATCCCTCCATGAAATAAAAATAGAGCCTCATACCTCTCTTTTTCTACTCTTCCTGACTCCATACAACCCTTCAAGGGGGTTTCCATCCTTTTGTTTCTTTTTGGTCACTTATGGCTATGGATCTCAATGTCTTCATAGAGTATATAATAATGTTACTTACCTTAATTGTACTTGCCAACCATGAAGCTATGCTTGACTGATTTCCTTCATATTAAATTCCCTCCATCTTGCAACCCACATCACCCTTTCAATGAGACCGTTGTGATGAGTTTATTCTCATTTCCAAGAAATTTTTTATTACTCTAAAAATTCCCTCCATATTGAAACCCACATCACCCTTTCAATGAGAATCTTGTGATGAGTTCATTCTCATTTCCAAACTCTTTGTTATTGCTCTTAAAACCGCCACTGGGGCCTCTCTCTCTCTCTCTCTCTCTCTCTCTCTCTCTTGATCTCTTTCTCTCTCTATGATATCCTTTATGGGGATCTTCCCACTTGCCTTCCAAGCAGTGGGAATATAGCTCTCCCTCTCTCTCTTTCTCTCTCTCTCTCGATCTCCCTCTCTCCCTCTCTCTCTCTCTCTTTATCTCTCTCTCTCTCTATGATATCCTTTATGGGGATCTTCCCACTCGCCTTCCAAGCAATGGGAATATAACTCTCCCTCTCGCTCTCTCTCTCTCTCTCTCTCTCTCTCTCTCTCTCTCTCTCTCTCTCCGATATCCTTTATGGTGATCTTCCCACCAGCATTCCAAGCAGTGGGAATATAATTCTCTCTCTCTCTCTCTCTCTCTCTCTCTCTCTCTCTCTCTCTCTCTCTCTACGATATCCTTTATGGGGATCTTCCTACTTTCCTTCCAAGCAGTGGCAATAGAATTCTCTACAATGAAGTCATCTATTGAATTCTCTCTCTCTCTCTCCCTCTCTCTCTATGATATCCTTTATGGGGTTCTTCTTACCTTCCTTCCAAGCAGTGGGAATATAATTATCTATAGTGAAGTAATATATTGACCTCTCTCTCTCTCTCTCTCTCTCTCTCTTTATGATGTCATTTATGGGGATCTTCCCATTTTCCTTCCAAGAAGTGGGAACATAAATCTCTACAATTAAGTCATCTATTGACCTCTCTCTCTCTCTCTCTCTCTCTCTCTACTAGTAGAAAATGATGAAATTAGTGAGAAAGTCACTAAAAATGTTAGTACCACAAGTTTTCCAAGTGAAATAATACCAAAAATGAGAAATATTAAGTGACCCAACTAAGAAGGACTACATAAATGACTAATTTAGTCTCGAGTTAAAATATACAACTAGATAATAAGTAACAAAACTAAAAAATACTAACGTTAATGATCCGGGAAAATTTCTGATACCATTTTAACCAAGACCTTTTACTTTGGTTGATGTGTTAGAATTACGTTATATCAAAAGCATTAATGAATACATGTAGATGTAATCAAGAGGAACACATGTCAACAATCATAAAAAAAAATGCAACAGGTTTAATAACAGTGTTCGTCGAGCGTGGACTATGTCTCCGGGCCTCGGTGTCTTGATGGTGATGGCCGCTTCATTCAATGATTTAAATAGTGAAGATGTTGATGGACACTGCTACTTATAATAAAAGTAAATAAGCCCTCAACACTAGTGGAAAATTCTCTCCATGAGACGTTCTGCTGCAAGGAACTCTCACTCATAAACTAACCTCCTATCAGCATGACATAATCTCACATGGATGATGACTATGAGTATCTCGCCGAACATGGAAACAAAGGGATCTCAATCAAAAATACATGGTTACAATGAGTATCCGACCAACATGGAAAAAAAGGGATCTCAAACATAAATAAAAAAAATCCATGATAGAAATTACATCTCACATCAAGAACAAAAACAAGATCCCGTATCAAACATCAAGCAGGGATCTATACAACACAACACATCTCATAGAAAAGAGACAAAGAAGTACATGATCACACTGTATATACCTCACACTGAATATTACTGAAGAATAGGTTACTCTGTTGCTGGATCTGAAATCACCATCGCAATCGTGGCGCCAAAAGACATGAAATCAACTGCTCACTCATTGAATGCAGACACTGGCAACTCCACTTTGAAAAGTGGCCTAAAAACATATGGCTCAGATGGAAAATATGATTGCACCACTGAAATCATGTCACTGAGAGGTGTAGGATTGACAGTTAGTTTGCTGAATTCTGACACTGTCCAAATTAGGGCCTTAGGGAATCTTTTAGATTCCCCCTAGATTCCTCAAAGATGTTGCTCCATAGGGAATCTAGAAATATGCAACTCAAAACTGGAATCTGATCTCACCATTGAGATCCTTTTGAAATTCTGATAAAAATGAGTATAAGGTTGACTTCATTCTGACATCGGTGAATTTCGGCCTCTAAGGAATCTAAAAGATTCCCTCAACATTCTTGAAGATTCTCCTCCACAAGGAATATGCAAAATTGTTGCCCAAAACGTCAGTCCGACCTTGCCATTGCGTTCCCTATGAAATTTTGGTTAAAATGCATATAAATTTCAATACTTTATGACAGAGGAAAATTTTACCTCGAAATCAAAAGATTCTCTAAGCATCAAAAGGACATTCTCTGTCTCGAAAATCGTGCCACCATTTGCCTCTGTCTATGCCTCGAATTTCATGCCCTGACATGGATTCCTCTAGCATCCATGCACCTGAGAGAAGAGGGGTTTTTAAATAAAATCCCAAGATGATTATTCAAAGCCCAATGGGTTGGCGCGTTGGTTGTGGATCCAAAATAGTAGGAAGGAGGTCAGGCGGTCAAACCCTGGCCCCTCCCAAAACTTCACATTATAGTTTTAAAAGATGACTATCACATTCAATTGGTGGGACAAACCTGCATTAGGTGGCCCGCCCACTAAACTACACCACGCTTCATGGTATGGTTCCATGTGTTAAGGGTGATGGGTAGTTTAACTGTGCATTTGTTTTGGTCATCCGTTGGGGTTTTGTTGTTTATGCCGGCGCCGGTGGGACCAACTGGCACGTTCGCCAAGTGGGTTCGATTCCCACCGCTGGCCCATATGTGGTTAACATATAATATATATGTTATATAAAATGTGTGTGGGTGGGGCGTGGGGTTTGGCAGGGGTCAGGGCCCGCTTGCCCAAATAATATATATATTTTTTATTTTTTAATAAACAAGCACACTTTTTTTTTAACATTCGTTTTTTGGCCGTGGGAGATGATTTAAGGAGGCAACAAACTTTCCTAAAATCTGGTGGCCATAAAAATGAGAAATTGTGCCTTCCTTAAGCCTTCCACCTCATCAAGTCAACCCAAAACTTTGACTATTTCTAACTTTTGCATACGAGATCGGTTTGACGAACCGTTTGCACCATTGCGATTAGGACGACGATATATTCAACTTGAACCTGGTTCAAGAGAAATATGAACACTTTTATTTTTGAGCTTTCATAAACCCTCTTTGTCCTGTGTGTGTTTCTGGAGCCACCTAGATCTTTCCTCCCCAATGAGGAGCTTTTGGTCCTCCAAAAGTGTCAACAATAATCTGTAACTAATGTGTACTATTTCTCAACCACAAGTGTCCTAAAAGGTCACCCTTCCTTCTCCTTCACCTTTTTCCTTCGGAGCCATAAGCGATGAACCAACACCTGCATCCCCTGCAAACCTGTAGTATAATCTACTGCAAATTACATGCTCACATTATGACCAACTATGACCTGAAATTTTCCATACTTGCCACACATTTACAACAAGTACTCATTGGTCAATATTACAACGAATGGAAATCACACTCCAACTATGATTAAAAGGCCGAAAACATCATTGTCGCATTTCAAAGTAATGACAAACACATCATCACTTTTACATAAAATAAATGCATCACACAACTTATAAAACACTGCCAAAAATATCATTGCTGATTAACAAGTGATGGAAAAACACATCATCACTTTTACATAAATAAATGCAACACATGATTTACAAAATGAAGGCCAAGACAAGATAACACATCTAGAAAAAAAATCTAGAAAAACCCCTCTTTAGCAAAGTGAATGCGCCATCCCCCTATGGGAGATTTGCTTTTCGATCAACTCTCTTGACTGGTTTATGCACTGACGCTTCGTCCTTAAGGTGCTCTGGATGGAGACTCGAACACGTGGCTCTTTTATGGCCACTTCGGTCGCAATAACTGCAATGAGTCTTCTTCCTCCATACCTGCTTAAATTTTTTTGTTGCGGAGAAGGATTTCCACGCCTCCTTTTCCTTTGTGCTACCATTTTTTTCCAACACTCAACAATGACATGGTTATGTAAACCAAGAAAATGACAAGTTTTCTTATGCCATGATTTACGTTCATGATTAGCAACATGCTTATAATCAAAATGAACTCAAGAATATTAATTCTTGTTATACCTTTCCTGGTGGTCCCTGGTGCAATTATGGTGATGAGAGCTTGTCTTAACTCTTCTATTGCAACATGCGCCTCCATGGAATCATGGTGAAGTTTTCCCATCAATCCTCTTCCCTAGTGATTTCAAAAATGTATGTTTTCCTTTGATGTTCTTATGGCAATGAGAGCTTGCCTCAACTTTCTCTCTGCAATATGCACTACCATAAGATGATGGGGAAGTATTCCCATCATTCTATCTCTTCGATGGCCTCCACATTGTCATGGAGGCTTCTAACACCTTCGAGCATTCTCCTTTAGTGTATCCAAAACCTATGTAGCGAGGTCTCTACACAACCTCTAGTGGTTGAGTTATGCCTTGGCCATCAATGACAAGTCCTCCTCCTTTGTACCCCATCCAAGTAAGGATTCTCATGCCGGTTCCTATAATGGGTGTCTCCACACTTCCAACAGAAATGATATCATGTGAATATGAAACTGAAGAATGATCACAGCTATTTACCTCAGCTTTAGATTTTGAAACATGTGAAGAGGGCTTCTCTCAGCCTTTGTTGTGTTTCACTTTGTCCAAGGCATATTTCGTATCTTGTAGATGAATCTTCAATCGTTTCTTCTCTTCCTTCTATTATTGTAGAAGAGCTTGTAATGCATCATGATCTGCTTGAATAATTTTGGTGTTGCGCTTCAATTCTTCCAATGCCTTTGTCGTGGCTTGCAACTGAAGCTGCAACCGCTACTTGTCCTCCTTCTCTTCCTCTAGGAGTGTCTTCAGCTAAGCGTTATCTATTGCTTGTTTCTCATAGGCTTCATATGACATGTATTCTTTCTTGGACACCCTAAGCATGGTCTCATACATGTCTTTGACATCCTCCATCACTGCATGTTCAATATTTCAGGCTTTCAATTCACATCAGCAAGAAGACCGCTCTGAAACCACTTGATCTGGGTAAATTTATGATACCCTTTTAACCAAGACCTTTTAATTCAGTTGATGTGTTATAATTACCTTATATCAAAAGAATTAATGAATACATGCAGATATAATCAAGAGGAGCACATTTCAACAATCATACTACAAAAATGTAAGAGGTTTAATAACGGAGTTCGTCCAGTCTGGACTTTGTATTCAGGCCTCCGTGTCTCTATGGTGTTGTTGGCTGCTTCATTCAGTGTTGTAAATAGTGAATATGTACATGGAGGCTACTACTTATCATACAAGGAAATCAACCCTCAACATGAGTGGCAAAGTCTCTCTATGAGACGTTTCGCTGCAAGGAACTCTCACTCATAAACTAACCTCCTATCAGCAAGACAAAATCTCACATGGATGATGATTATCAGTATCCCGCCAAACATGGTGTTGAGTCAATTTAATGTCTTAAATTTCTAACATAAATTATCGACCGAGGTTAGTAAACTGATGAAGTGTGGTGCACTGTATGTGCTTAGTTAACCTTTCTCTTACTTCGTTGTTTTGTATTTTATATTGTTTTGGGGGGTTTTGTTCTTTGATGTCTAAAAGGTGTTAATCTAAAAACTATGAAAATAATCAAATGAATCTAATGAATTTTAAGAAGGAAGAAAAGGAAAATTTCCTAAGTTAATCTAATTTACAGAAAAATAAACCAAGAACTGTTGACTGGTTAGAACCTATTTTGGAAAAAAAAGCATCTATTTTGTCTTATCATTAGTCCTATTCCATGGATTTAAGTCTTAAATCTAAAAATGAAATTGCAGTGCTTGAAAGTAAAGAAATAAAATGAAATCAACTAATTGTACTTCTAGTTAATCCAACATTCAATTATGAGGTATGACCTTATTGAGATGATGTTAAGTAATTGTCTGCACTTAAATTTCTAATTTCCTAGAAAATTATGCAAAGAATGAAATGAAAACATCTAATGTATACTCAGTTACTTCCAATATTCAATTATGAAGTGTGACCTTCTTGAGATAGTATTAAGTAACCATTTACACTTTGATGAACTAGAAAACTAAGTAAAGTCTGCAAAAGGTAACTCGTTAGTTGCACTCATTAAACATTCAACCGTTCAATCTTGAAACATGATTAAATAAATTTATTTTAGAATGACCTTTAGGAATATCAGTGATTGCAATTAAGTGAGGATCTGAAAGAAAAATATGAAAGCATGTAAGACTAACAAAAGAAAACTAATGTATATTTGAATTTTTTGGAACATTCAATGTGAAGTGTTAATCTTCTTGAGATGCTATGTGACAAGTCAATTATGCCTTAGTTTCTAAATTCCTAGAAAGAAAATAACAATGTGCAAAGGAAAACTCAATAAATGTGTGAATTAGACATTCAAAAATTTATTTTAGAAACATATTCTTGAAATGACCTTTGAGAACATCCATTGACACAATTGATTGATAATTCTAATCTAAGAAAGTAAATGACAGAACATTAAAGAAAACTAGATAACTGTGAATTCTTATTGCTTCAAAGTAATCCAATTTTGGGAAAATAGATAAGACACTAATTTCTTGAAATGCTATTAGGAAACATAAGATTACAGAGTGAAGTAAATCTACATTTGAAAATAAAATAGCATTTGCAATGGAAAGCTAAACTATTTGCATGAATCTAAGTAAAACAAACTAATCAATCTTACAAATTTATAAAGGGATGCACTTGGTTGATGGAGGGCCTTCCATTGTCCAATAACATTCCAACTCGCAAAACTTCACATTCTAAAACTCAATAATATAAAATGACTCTCTTTATGCAATGATATAAAATGAATCAATAATATAAAATGACTCAATAATATAAAATGACCAAACTCCGCAATGCTTCATGGTGTTATGGGTGATGGTTAGTTTAACTATGCGTTTGTTTTGGTGGTCCATTGGGGTTCCGTTGTTTATGTTGGCACTGGTGGGTCCGCTGGGTGGGTTCAATTCCCACCGTTGGCCCATACGTGGTTAACATATAATATATTTGTTATATATAATGTGTGTGGATGTGGCGTGGGGTGCGGCTGGGGTCATGGCCCATCGGCCCAAATAATATATAGTTTTATTTTTTTAATAAACAAACACACTTTTTTTAACATTCATTTTTTGACCGTAGGAGACAATTTAAGGATGCCAAAATTTTTTCCGAAAGTTGGCTGGAGTTGGTCGGAATTTGATGGATGGAAAATTTTGAAATTGTGCTTTCCTTAACCCTGCCACCTCATCAAGTCAACCCATAAATTTGACTACTTCTAACTTTCGCATACGAGCTCGGTTTGATGAACCGTTCACACCGTTGAGATCAGGACAATGAGATCTTCAACTTGAACCTGGTTCGAGAGAAATCCGAGCACTTTGATTTTTGAGCTTTCATAAACCCTCTTCTCCTGCATGTGTCTCTAGAGCCATGTGGATTAATGAATGATTAATTTAGTTTAGGAACAAAAATATGACTACTTAAAAACAACTACATGTTTGTAAATGGGTGAATCCAAAATGTTGCTCCCATTCCAACTCTACATGTTATGTATGGATGAGAGAAATTTGTAAGGTTTAATAATTTTCATCTCCATGTAGACTTATTAATATTTGGTTTGCTACACATCCTAGTGTTATTACACATATGGTATTTTTCTAATCACCATATCCTTATTTTTATTCTAGTTTGATTTTTACAACCATGTTTTTTGGATTGCGATTCCTTTCTCTTACATGTTTTGATAGCTCGTGATGTTATAAATATAGATGATATGTTGATGTAACCTTTGAATCAATTGGAGGGTTAGAATAGGTCAAATAGGAAGTTTATGAGATGTTTATTCTTTCGTTACAAAGGCCTACTTTGTTTAGGCGGTGCAAGTTCCTCAATCCTCCAAAAGGTGTTTTGGTGTATGGCCCTTCTGGAACTACGAAAACATTAATTGAAAAGGAAATAGTAAAAGAATCATGGGTTGTTTTCATCAATGTAATGCTAGCCAATCTAATGAGTAAATGGTTTTTGAATTCTTAGAATCTTGGTATGTTAACATCCATGCCTTAGTTTTGTTTGAAGTCTTATAATCACTTTCTTGCATTGGCAATATATTTTTCTATTACGTTTATCTTTCATGATGATAATTTGATATATGCTCGATCATTTTTTGGCCTCTTCTAATAATTGTTTTTTAGTATATATTTTTAGGATAGTATACTATATGAATTGATTTCTTGTATATATGGATTTACTTGAATTCTCATACATGATGGAAAATAGATGCCTTGGGGTGCTACAATTTAAGGATGTGAAAGGATATCACTATAAATTTATTAAAATTTTTGAGCTAAATAAAATGGTTGTTGATATGGAGCCAATCACCTTAGCAACAAATACTCTAATTTTGGATTACTTATTGAATCCTGGGGGTATCCAAAACAACAAATTTATAAGGTATTTTATGTGACTAGATCACTAGAACTGAAAACCATCCTTACATTGGATGGTTCAACATCTTGATTATCCATATCCCATTGAACACAACTTTTATATTTATTATTGCTTTCATCCTAGCACCTCCAATAGATATTTATGGTGTTCATGAGCCTATGTCTAGTTCTCTTATTTATGGAAATAGTATTACCTCTAACGCCATTATTCCTACCTTTGCAACTATCATTTTTCACTTCTATCCCATCAAAAGTAGCTTTTGTCGATGAATGACTACAAAACAGGGACCCTATGAGCCAATCGTTCATGTCGTTGATGTAGTTCCCACATGAAACAAAAATTTGATGGTCTATCATAGCGAGACACTTTATGATGGTTTTCATAGATGCCCAACCTATAACAATGAGCTACATTCTATTGCCAAAATCTGTAAGCAATTAAAAGAATATATTCAAGCCTACTATGAATGTTTCACTGACATGCTTATCTAAGTGTTGAGAATCATACTTTCTTCACACTTTTTTTGATCCTCTCCTTAAATTATCACCTCAAAGGAAGGCTTCAATTATGTATTTGAGTTGTGAGATTGATATCCTTCAACCAAATACCAAAGGCATATTTTATATCCTAGTTAGATTTATATTTTCCCTCATTTTTCTCATTTCCTTTTGTTATACGTATTTGTGGAGATGTGAATACCTTTGTTATATTTTATAGGAGGATCATGGCATTGTAGGTGAGTAAGGAGGCTTAAACTTTTGATTTGTTTGCATATTATTTTATCTCTTTTGGCATATTGTAATAACATTTCTCATAATTGATGGCACGTAATCATGGCCTCTTGTGCTCCTAGGAGGTTATTTATTCTTCATTCTGTTACATTAAATTGAACACTAAACAAAATTGGAAATATCCTTCAAATGCATGAACATCAAACAATATTGGAAATATACTCCATCCAAGGGCTACTTTGATTTTCTTGATAAATATTAAAAATATTTTTGTTTTGAAAACATAATCTAAAATGATTTATAATTTATTAAAAATTTAAATTTTTGAATATAAAAATGGATTAACTATTGAAAATCCAAATATTCTAGAAACAAATTGAAAATTAAATTCCCCCAAGGAAATTTTAACTAAACCTAACCAAAAACAACTAAAAAAAAATTAGTGTTTTCTCTAAGAAGTTAACAAAATTTTGGCATCACTTAACAAAGTTTTAAACTTGCAGGAGGGGTTTATAAAACCCCCTTTTTTATTTTTAGCTCTGATAATGCACCTCATGAGTGCTCGCAATGAGAAGAGAGGCCAAGAAGATGTGGTGTTGAACATCTGCAAGGGGAAGCACCTAGATGCTTTGGCCTTGAAGCCTCTTTGCATCCTACAGTCATGTGTGCAGGTGGAAATCTGAGTCATAGCTTAAATTCTCCTGAGGAAGAAGATCACATAGGATGAGACATTTTTATGGCCACAATTGGCACTACCTACATAGGCTGTCATCAAGGCCCACTTCCTCATTTGCACTCAGGGGTAGGAGGTGAAGATAATCAACATATGTTTATTAGAAATGATTTACCTCTTTCAAATATTTGTGGTAGGACATTCTGACATTCTTATTCCAGAACACATGATCCATTTTTGAAAAAATATTCTTAGAACAATGTTGATCTACCTGCTGCTTCATTCTATTTGAGCCCAAACCCAACTCTCCTCAAGTGTACTGAGAATGGTTTTTCTGGTGTTAAGTGTGCCACTTACTCAACTTTAGATGGACCATTGAACTTCTAGCTTTCACCTACTTGTGAAATGTTGTCTTGAAAAACATTGTAGGTCCTGCTCCTTATTCCCAAATCCCTATAGTTGGTTCTTGGTTGGTGCTTTCAAGATGATTCGAGTCGATCTGACCAAAGTTTGACAAAACTGCGATAGGAAAGGGGCACACCTAGTCCAAATCCCAATTTTTGGCTAGGAAAATTAGTTGTATCCATACCCATAAGTAGATTTTTTTTTTTTTTTTTCTATACTGATTCCAAAACTGACCAAAAGCCATCAGTTAAAGGGCATTATAAGACATAGAGAATTTCATAGAATCCATGTATATTTATTATATATGGATTGAAAACATAACATATGTATTTAACAGTAGTAGAGACAGAGAAAATATTTGATAAATACTCAAAACGTCATTGTACTCAATATTTTATAAATGTTATGCCTCATAAGAGAGAAATAAGCTACACAACCACCTTTATGTAGCCATAAAAAGACATGACTTAATTAAACACTTATGCCACTTCACTTTATCAATTAATCCCAATATAAAAGTTGTAGTCTATGTATCACACATTATTATGTGACCAAATCTTCAAATAAAAATTGTGTCTACCTTTTTAATCATCCTTATGGAAAAACACATGTTCATTCCATTTCTATTATCTTTGAACCCATTACAATAACTAAAAATTTCACTATGATATTAAATCTAGTGGAATAGAGTGGCCATGGAATTTAGTGGTATTGAGGATGTGAAAAAAAAAACATATCCATGAATGTTATATGTAGAATTCCTTTTTAGAGAGAAGACTTTCAAAACATTACCTTGCTCACTTCAGAAAAAAATAGATAATTTGAAGTAAAATAGAAACATGCAGTAACCTAGGAGAAATATGATATAAAACAGGTGTCTGAAACAAAGTGGAAAGATATTGTGAATCTTGTTGTTGTAGTCAAACAATCAAAGTCACAAACACCTACTTTTTATAAAACTAATAATATTTAACTATATTTCGTGGAACTATTTAGTGGACCGAGGAGCATCTTCTAATGTAATACCCAATACTATTTGAAAAAAATATTAATACTACTCCTACCAAAAAATATACCCACATTATTCAATTAGACAAGTCAGATGTAAAATTCATGGGTGGATTTAAGGATGTCTTGATGAGAATGATTTCTAATATGAAAGTTTCTCAAATTATAGATATTGTTGTTGACATTCATGAGACTTATGATTTATTGCTCAGAAGGGATTTCTCTCAAAAGCTACAAGGATACTTCCCCACCAATCACTCTCATTTGTGGTTACCATGGAATGAATAGTCAAATCAAGCAATAATTGATTAGGAAGCCTACATGAAAGAGATGTTTATTTAACTTGGGGGATAAAATGAACCCATGAGTTCACATAGGAAATTATAGAGAATTACTCTCTTGAGATTGGTTTCAAGAATTATACATCAGAAGAATCATATACAAAGTTTGAACTCCTTAATTGGATTTGGACTGAAGATTAAAATTGTATGATAGTGGATATAGATAGTTCTATATATTCTAACCTGTATTTAGATATTGAAGATGAAAATTGTACGATAGTGGATATAGATAGTGCTATATCTTCTAACCTGATTAGAAACTAACTTCTAGACATTTTTTTATGATGGTTCTATGTTATAGGAGGGTGGAGGGGCACACTAAACATTGCTTGATCCCTAGAAAAAGCATACCCTTATTTCCTATAGGCCCTGAAAAGTTATTTGATTTGAAGATGAAACATTTACAAGTTTTGGTTTAAAAATAATATTATGGAAGGTAAACAATTCCATCCATTTTCTTATGCTTCATTTGGAGAATTTCCAATTTGAGGTATGAAGTTTGGTTACTAAATTTTATGATTTTATTATTCTGTCCATTCCTCAATGTAAGTTTCAGTTGTGAACACTCTAGCTAAAGTTTCTTCTAGCATATCTCTAACAGATGATATTATACAAACATATTTCTATTGAAATCCTTTTTAAGCCTTTAATCCCAAAAAATGTCACTAACTTGTGGGTGTTCAATGACAACCAATAGATTATCCAATTCACTGATTAGTGAGGGCATGTTTAAACATGTAGTAATTGACGGTGAAGAGCATTCCAAAGATATGGAGATTTTTCAAGATGGTATGGGAAATTTAATGAAAAATTAAATTCCCAAAGGAGTAGATCTATAAAATCTGTAAATGTAAAAAAAAAAAAAGTATACTATGAATTATGAGCCAATTAATTTGGGCACATAAAAAAATATTTAGAAACTCAACCTTGGAACTTGTTGTTAAGAAGTAGAAAAAGAAGCTTATATGCAATTGTTTAGATAGTGTAGGGATGTATTCACTTGGATCTATAAATCTCTAAGACCATATGATACAAGGACAAATTGGCATGTCATTCCCCTCCAAGAATATGTCAAACTTATCTAACAAAAATTAAGAAAGGTACATCCAAAATCAGAGCCATTGATTTAGAAAGAATTGAAATTTTTTTTGATGTGAATATCATCTTAAAATTTTTCATTCTTTCTAGATTTCCAATTTAGTTACACTAAAGAAGAAACAAAGGGAAAAAAAATATGTTTATTTCCATAATTTAAACAAATCTTTGCAACACTGTTATCGAGCTTGCAACCTCCATCACGGAAGAGGGCTAGTGGCCAAAGCTCTTTCTCTTCATGTTCCAGTGTGTGAATTGTAAGGAATTAAAGGTATTATGCATGAATTAAAGTTAATCACCTACTTTGTCTCATTTCCTCTAACTCTCCATATATAGTATCCAATGGCCTTGATGCATCCAATAGTATCCTTACCCCACCAAATCATGTAAACTGTAGCAGAAAATTGTAAAATGTTTGGCCATTTCATCATGTGAGTTTGCATTTGATGCCTCTATTAGTGAAAATGGTTGTCTTTCACAATATACCAAATTCTTTGTATTCATTTTTAAGAATTCTACCCTCCACTTAATCTCCCATTCTTCAGCTTCCACTTCTTTTTGTCTCCCCTCAGATTCAAGAAAGTAGGAGTAGGAAAAAATCATATTGCAAGTCAAATTTATCTCCTCCAAATGAAGATATAAACTTTAGGTTGGGTTCAGAGATGTTGAATTTATCCTTTATGCAGTTTGTAAGGAAGAGTACCCATCCTCAGTCCAATAAGAGCGGGAATTCAAGAATAGATAAATAGGTTGGTAGTCTCCAATGTGGTCGCCAAGGTTTTGATATTCACCAAAAAAAATCAACTTTAGGAAAATATTATGAAATATTCTCTTCCCAAACTCTGAAGATGCCACCTCATCTTCTTGACAAAGTTGATGAAAGTGTTCAAACCTCTCCAAAGAAGCAATCATCTGCAACAACATCTCTAATCGTAGATTTTTTTTCATCTTATGGAAGACATGATATAATTGAGGAAAATTCCTTCAAAGAAAAAGAAGACATGAAAGATAAGTTCCAATGATAGTTAATGCCTCTTGAAAAATCATGAGGTTCAAAAGGACCTATGCATGAGCTTAAAGTAAGTATATAAGTTGTATAATTTGATGAAATGTTTTTGTAGTAGTGACTGGGGGTTTTATTATAAAGGATCGTTGACCGAAAAACTGATTTCATATAATTTAATTATTATCTTATATTTTGTGAAATTAGGCAGTGGAGGGAATTTTAGATTGGTCCACAAGAAGAGAAATGGCCCTAGAATAGCTTTGAAACAAGAAATCTACAGAATTTGAGCACCTTAACCGTTTGGTATATATATATATTTTTTTGACAAAAACAAGATTTTTATTAACTTTGAAACAAAGATTTACAAGAAATTTCAAAGATGTATACTATTGCTTTTGCCTGCCATGAATGTAAATTAACAAAATTAGCTTCATCTTCACATATATTCAAAATCTCAAATATTCTTGGATTTCTAATAGTTCTTAATACTTTAAATTTCACACATATATTACTAATAAAAAGAAATATTTCTTACACAAAAAAAGAAATGCAATTTACACATATAAATTGTATGTATATGCTGAAATTTTCCACAATTTTAGGCTTAGTTATACTCAAAATTCAGTGGTGCATGCATTCTTTTGTGTTATTTATCCTTGTGTGCAAAATATAAGCAGTCTCTTCATCTTTTTTTTAATTTTTTCTTAAAACCATGTGTGTTTTGACGTCTGTTTGCTATAGCTTCAGTCTAGAAAGGGTTACCAGACTGTAGGTTTCCACATGAAACATATTCACTTGAATTTTTTTTTATCTTGTTTACATTCATCCAACTAAAGCAATACGATCATAAGTTCAGGAATAGGTAATTATGTCTGTGTCATTGCATCCATATTTTCGTTTCTCTTGGACCTAGTAATACTTAATTTTCCAATTATTTGCCTTTCCTTCTCTAGAGAGATGTAATATTTGTGTATTGATTCTGATGGACATAACAATTTCGTTCACCTATTTGTGGTCATTCATTGGACATTTGTAAATTTGTTTTGTATGTATCTTATCGTATCCACAAACTAATCTAACAGAGGTATGTTATGCTGGATTAACATCTTTAGCTGAAGATTCTTTGGAAGATGATTTTGGAGTAAGGCTACCATTATTATGTGTGGATACCCAAACCACCTAATTTGGATTGTTGTGAAGTAAAAATTTAAATAATAATTCATTTGGTTGGAGACTTTTCAAGTATTTTTCCATATTTTCAGTGGAATTTCCTAAATTCCAATAAAATTTGCAGACTATGGTTATGCCGGGGTCAAATATTAGACCACTAGATTATGAAAACCCATAATTTCCTTTCACTTCATCAGAGAAGGTAACAAAACATTGCTAGGAGAGTATCCAGTCTCTTATGATTTTCCCAGAGAGATTAAGATCAAATGAAGGTTGTTCCGACTATTTCTTGCTTCACATCTTTCATTGTCCATTCTGCAAGATACTATCCATTGATCCACTATTTTACATTGGGATTGAGCCTCCCTATGTCCTTTATTATTTGGTAATATGTCATAATCAATTCTTTGATTATGTAAACACATGGAACATTTTATGTTCTCAATTAAATGGGATTTTTTCTGCCCAACCAGGTTTGCCACAAAACAAACCTAGGGATGAGGGGTAAGAGGGATTCATTCATGGTCTTTCATGTCATGACTCTAAATATGTTGCACATATTATGCCAGAAGTTCTCCCCAAGGGTCCAGATTATCATCAAGATGAATGTATTAAAATTAATTTTTCTTTTGGGTTTCGAGCCATATAAGGTGTGCCAAGTATATGTATGAATATGGAAATGACATAAACCATGTTCTTGTTGAAGTGAGTCAAGATATTCAACTAGAACACATGAAAAAAGTAAAAAAAATTGCCAACGAAGACACTTTTCATGACTTAGAAATAAAAATGGAAGAGTATTTTCATATTGATAAAGTGAACATAAATTTTTCCCCCTATGAAATGGAGAGTTTTTCAGAAGATTCACTCTCATGCCAGTTGCTCCTCAAAAAACTTGTAGACATATTTCAGTGGAAGATGACGTAAATATTGATATCCATTGTGAATTGTATATATCTGATGTCAGGTTCAATTCCATTTCCCTTTCATACATATTCTTGCTATAATTTTTTTCAAAAAATGCAGAGTTGAGAAAATAATAGATAGTTAGCTTTTCATGAAACTAACCTACAATAGGCTAATTAATAAGAATAATTTTCTAATGTGAGAAGCATTATAAATCAACTTATTGCTAGACAAGTTTCTAACATAAATTAAATGTATTTTTAGTGTTCTTATTTTCTCCCTACTAAGGAAATTGTCCCCAATTTTTGTAAACAAAGGGAAAATGTTCTCATGGAAATGAGGTCTTATACTAGAAAAAAAAAACTTGATCCTAATTGGATGGTCTAGAAGATAGAGGTATATTTATTTCAGAGATAATAAAGTTCCATAATGAGATAATTAAAGGGTATTCATGGAAAATATGGTTCATGGATACCTCATGATCTTTGCAACGAACCCACTAAGATGGACATAGTATACAGTTTTTGAACTAGTTCTCAACAATTAGCAAGTTCATATGCACTATAAGGAATAATAAATATACATTTGGAGCAAGGTATTTTTCCACATGATGGAAACACAAAGAATCCTGAAGTAGACTGCTTCAAAATAGTCAAGTACACTTTCTTTATAGTGTATTGTCCTTTTGTTTCCCTATGAGGGGTATTTCTCTTTTCTGAAAGTAATTGGAGCTCAGTATTTTAGGGCTAGGTTCATTTCCTTCAAATGATTTATCAATTGAAGGGGAAGATTTTAAGGCTACTTCCATCCTTTCCAAATTATTTTATCATATTCACTTCAAATGGAGATATCAACAAAAATTTGAACACCATTATTTTATGCAAAGGCCTTTGGGCTAAGGGAATATTTCCCATAATGGAGTCCATCCATATATTTATTATTTTTTCATTAATGGGATGGATTTGATTTGCATATTTAGATATATCCAAAGGGAGGCTCTCTCAAAAGGATCCTATGCCTTTCTGCCTCATTAAAATATATGTTCTAGATTACTTCCTTTCACTCTGTTGTTTTTCCAAAAACGGGATATTAATATATGCATGGACATGGTAATGGTGTATTGAAGTTAGTTTCAAAGGATTAGTCACAAGATAATGTAATATAAATGGGAATCCAGGACCATAGCATCACTGCGTGGACCACAACTCGTCCACTCCCTACTTTTATTTGGATTTTTTTTTTTTTACTTGTGTTATTTGCAATCAAATACGAATTAGACAATTACTGTATTGATTGACCTTGTGTGATTTTTTATATGTGGGGTGCCACTGTTTCCATTTGGATTTTAAAACTATTTTTCATTCTATTTTAAATTTATCTTGGAAGTGTTATGGGAATTCGTTTGATGATTTTCTTTTTATGCTATGTGTGTATTTAGGTACAAGGGAAATTGGAAGGCAGACAACTTTATACACATTCATATGTTTCTTGTATTAATTCCATTATATGTGGAGCAACACAAGGAATTATATTCCTAACCAACTTATCTTCATTTTGGATCTCCTTACATCAATTTATTCAAGAAATGGATGGAGAAACTCGTGGTTCTACAGAAGGAAATTTTTTTTAGGACTTACTAAATAGCCTCATTAAAGAAGGGGAAGTCCTTGGTTCACCCCAATCAGGAATATATTGAACACTAGCAGTATGTTTTTATTTATATTTTTATTTAGTCATGATGAAAAATGGCTAGTTCATTGAATTATGAGCCTTATTCTAGTAGCGTGTTACATTAGAGTTGGAAGGGGAAAATAATGATTATGTTAGTAAGGATTTATCAGGAGGAAATATCATGGTTTACCCTCCTAGAAGAATCCAATTTGATTACAAGGAAAAAATTATCATTGGGAATGTTGCTATATATGGGGAAACAAGTGGAGAAGCCTTCTTCAATGGTATGGAAACAGAGAGATTTTGTGTGAGGAATTTAGGTGCAAAAGAAATGGTTTAAGGAATATGAGATTGTGGATGTGAATACGTGATTGGTGGAATTGTGGTCATTTTGGGATAAAAATGTGAGGAATTTTGAAGCTAGAATGAGTGGAGGTATTTCCTATGTTCTTAATGTTGATGAAAAATTTGATTCAAGACGAAATATCGAGTTGCTAGACCTTGAAAATTTTGAAGAGGAAGATGATGCCATGACACTGAAGATGACGGTACAACAACATCAGCATCACTCTAAAAATCAGTTGCTAAGATAAGTCCTTGTTGATCTTGATGCTTTCCTCCCAAATTTTTTGAAAGTATTCCCAAAATACTATAAAAGAGTATAGAAAGAAATGAAGGCTATGAATACTGCGAAGGAAGTAGAGGAGGTTGAATTGATGAATAAATACGCCTTTCAGTAGTTGAAGAGGAAGGAAAATTTTTCTTCAAATCAACATAAAAAAGGTGATGGGGTTTACAAGGTATATTTTCATGTACCTCAACTGATGTTTTCTTTATTTTTAACTTCAACTATATAACATGTATATCATCATCAAATATTAAATCCACTATATAAAATCATTTATTCTTTCAAATGATTTGACAACGTCATCAAATATTAAGTTTCATAAATGTTGAGTGTGATGGATTGGTCATGGGGCTAACATTTCTATCTAATTTACAACAAAGTGAATAGAAAGTGGTGGCACAAAGACCTACAACAATAGATAATACATAGTTAAGTACTATGGTTTTTCGATGTATGTGTGTGACATAATTGCATATAAATATGATGTAGCATAGATAAATTACTGGAAAGAAGCAGTTGAAGAAAACAAGTCAGTTCCACTACTGAAGACACAATCAAGAAGGTGTATGGAGTGTGGAACCCCCTTTTGTCATCAAGTTATAGTCCAAACATCATTTATTTTCCCCTAATTATTTATTAAAATAAAAAATGAAACATGATGTAGTTATACAGTTAAAACTCCATATGTTATATTCATTGTCTCAGTGTTTTACATTTTTTATTGTCCAAAGCTTCTTAATTACATTCCTTGTCTATGTACCTTTTTATTTTTGCTAGATTGTACACTTTTCTATGTTTTGAAAGTGTGAAAATTTTTCCTCCATGTAGGATAATGGTGGATGTCCTCTTGGGAAAAAAATACCGGAGTGTAATAAATTAATTAATGAAGGGAATTGGCGAGAAGCATTAGATCGGTTGTTGTAAACAAATAATTTTCTAGAATTCACTAGATGTGTATGCCCTGCCCCTTGTGAAGGTGCATGTGTACTAGGAATAATTGAAAATTCAGTATCTGTTAAAAGTATTTAATGTTCCATCATTGATAAATCTTTCGAAGAATGTTGGATGGTTCAATGGTATGATGAGTGGTTGTAAGAGATCATATTGTAGGTTTTCATGTGTTTAATTTGAAAGAATGTCTGTGTAGAAATGGTATCCTTGGAGGAATTGACCTTAAATTGTGGGCCTTCTATAACCTTGATTTATAATTTTTTTAATTCCATCTCCCTCGTGGGTGATTATCTTGAGAACATGAGAAGGGATTGAAAGAGGAACAAAGAAAATTTAAAGAATTTAAACGACATCTTCCTTTATGTATGCAGATTCTCAATGATGCTATATGTGTCTTAAATTTATCCATATTTTTTTTCTAGTTGAATCAAAATCCTACTCATTTTCTCCATTTCATAATGAACTACCTTGTATTTCATTATTTCCACCTATTGATGCTTGTAAGGAGAATTTGGTTGATGGTGAATGAACTTCTTCCCATGAGGATGTTAACAATTCTCCTAATATGAATGAAAAACCTGTGCTTGAGGAACTCATTCCTATTAAGAAATATTCTCAAGCGACTAAAAAAAACCTGAGGAAAATCATGTTTCTAAGAAGGTGAGATTCCACAACAGTGATAAACCTAATTGGATGATATAAGCTAATTTATGGAAACTAGATCATGAAACTCTTGATAATAGAAAAGGGATGGGTAATTATGGATATTATTCATTTGTTTTGTGTTTTCTTCACTTATAAATGGTTAAAATTTTCTTTCAAAAGGTTATTGTGACTCAAGGCTCTTCAATTTATTGTCCAAGCTTGTTTTAATTTTGGTGCTTTTGGAATTCATTCAGTTAATGATGATCCCTGAGGTTGGACTTATTTCCATCTTATGAGGGCGGATATATATGGAAGAAACCTTAAAGAATCAAAATTATGAGCATCAAGTACACTCTCTTCCTTCAAATCAAATATTGTTTTCATATTCCAAGGCCATTATTATTATTTCCGAATGAATCCAGTAGCTTCGTGCACAATTATCATTTCCAATAAACCAGTGCAATTAGTTAGACTGTTAGGAATTTTTCATTTCTTATAAATGGGTTCCAGTATGTTGGTTTCAAAGTTTATTCCATTATTTTGATAACATATACTACCATATCATTTTACTTCCTGCATTTGTTGAGAAACCATGAGGCACTTAACTTGCAGGACTAGAAAAAATTGTATTTCCTATGTATAATGATCCACCTCTTATGGATTGTGGGTTTGTAGCTTCTTTGCCTCCAAAACGTCTATAGAATGGTCCACCTCTGTAGTCGAGAAATCCTCAGAGAGGCTGCAACCTCCCTTTTTAAGCATATATTTTCCCTTGCCTCGATCTTAAGCTATAATTGTGTTTTCAGGTAACTAAGTATAAGGATTTTGGTGAGCAAACAGTGACACTAATTCAATCATTGTTGAAATTTCTAGGCCCTTTTTTCAACTGTTTGTCTTATACTTTTCTTCAACAAGAAACATTCCTCCAAATTTTTCCTTCATATCTCGATCTTGGAATTCAACTTAAAATATAGGTGTTATCTCTTATGTAGGATTTAATATCTTTCCCATATATTTATTTACCTTTTGGCTCCCTGTAAATGGATTTTTCAAAGTTTGAACTGCATCTAGATCCTCTATGGAATCAACTGCTTCCATGTCTTCATCCTTATCTATCTTCTCAACTAAATGTACTAAGCCTTCAATCCTTATTGTATCAACTTTAGGTTTTTAATTAATTCTTCCCTTCTTGGAAGCCCTTGATGATACCCATGATTCCAAGAGTTTTGTTACCTTTATGAATGCTTGGATATAGTCTTCAAATTTCTGATTTGGAAATATTTCTTTTTCCTGGTTACCATAGACCTTCTTATTCTGGTTCCAGAATTCTTCTTTTCAATATGTTATAGTCCCACATCTATCCAGGAGCATGCTTTGATACTGCTGTGATGTACCAATTCTAAATTATGAAAATTTTTCCTTCATAAACAAAATTTCTTTGAATTTTTTTGACAAACAGTTAGAGTGCAATAATTTCATCAAAAAATTGGTGTGCACAATAAGGGAAATACTACAGCAAGAGGAAATAATAGGAATCATTAATTTTATAATTTATTGCTTAATTCATAGATTTGTTACAATATAAGAAGATCAATGAAACTAGAACTTCACTTGGTGACAACTTTTGACCAATCTCGGCCCACTGGTATAAACTCAGAAAGAAGGTACAAAATGTAATTAGCATCCTTCACAAATTATGAACCCTTTAATGATGTTTCTCATTACAGAAAATTTGGCCTTTAATTTCTATAGGAAACATATGTATTATCTCAACTTCAGAATATGATGATTGATCTCCAATCTTTCCTTCTAAAAAAACTAATATATGGTGCCAAATTTGTGAAAAATCACCCCTGAAATCTCAGCCCTCCCTCAGGAATATATTATTATCATATTATTCTTCTTCCAAAAGTATTTATTGAACCCCATTCCCAATACATATTTCCAATAAAAAAACCTTTTTCTTACTAGGTATCCCCTATTTTTAATAAATACCTTTTTTAGAACCCCCAATACACAGAAGTGCCCACATATAACTGTGATATATTGACTCTATTTTTTAGAATTGTAAAACCCTTTTATGAATGATGTTACGAGATAGTGGTAAAAAACTTTAAGTACATTTGCATAAATATTTTATATGTTTGTTATAAAAACCAATTTTTCAACTTCAAGGAATCCACATGAAATAAAAAATGATAACAATTGAGCCCTAGGTATAGGCTTTTATGATTCCTATACATCGTATCTCCTCAGATGCAATAGGTGTTCCTATATATGTGATGGAATCCTTTGCCTCCTCCCTTATTAGCCAAAATATTTTTGGAGAGATTTATGATGATGTTGTTATGCTTTAGATGATGAGCCCAATCAAAATGAATGTAGATGGGGTGGCTGCTAGAACCTTAGTTCATATTTTAAACCTAGTAGTGTTAGCCACTACCTTGATCAACAATTTTTGAATTAGTTTTCCACTCACTGAATGACCATTTCTAAAATATTCTTGTTTCAAGCCTCAAATTTGAAGGGGATATCAATGAATTCACATCTTTAACCCTGTTGAATTTAGGATCAGAGTTGATTAGCTAACAAACCATTGCAGTCTCACATAAATTGTTTGGAACACTTGGTTGTTTTTTTACACATTGAATTAATGATCCTGGAGTTGGGTAGCTTTGAAGGCATTCAATCATATTTTCCACTCATTCACGTTCCTCTAGGATGTGAGGAATCATCTGTAAAATTCCTATTAATTGGTTATCTAGTTCCTTGTTTAGGGAGGAGAGTTCCTTTGATTAAACCTTGTCCACTGAATGTGATATATATCAGGTAGCCCAAGGATTCAACGACCATTAATTATAGATTTGGGGTTAATATGATCTCTTGTTAGATATATGTAACATGCCCTACTTTTGTTTTTCTTTTGGTGATACAAAGAAGAGGGTATACGGATTAAAAACTTCTTCATTAACTCATAAAACTCAAAAATTTATTTTTAAGCCCTGTTACCATGCAAGATTATGGCAAATCATACCAAGCTTCGAGTTTTATTATTCAGGAAAAATTTCCATGTTTGTCATAAAAGCTAGATTTTGAACCAAGAGAAATCTACAAGACATAAAACAAGATATAACTTACAAGGTCTTGAATTAGATTGAATGAAAAAATTATAAATACCATCCAAATAAGGTGTAGAAGGAAGAAGAAAAAATTGAGCCAATACTCATAATAACCCATTTTTTTCTTTGTATCAAACCTTAGTTTTGAGGCTAGGTTATTCTTCCATGATGTAATTTTAGTAACTTAGTTGAGTGATGAGACTTAGGCCTAGTTGATTTGGTCCAATATTTATTATCTATGTAAGTTTAATACAATGAGGTGGGTGGAATATTATCACCCTCCTAACTCATAAAATATTTTTATCCACCAATTTTATACTCTTGTATATTCCTAATATAATATAGAGTGTACAATTTTATTTTCTCTCGCACTTTCCTTCTTGTGTGATTTTTCTCGTTGTTCTTTCAATTCATGCACATCTCAATAAGGTTTATTTTCTTGTTTCTATTGTAGTATGATTTTTGTTTTGGGTTGAGGTATTCTTTTGGTTTTTTCTGATAAAGTGTATTCCTAGTTATTTAGTTTAACTGACTTGAATCCAATTTCAATGAGGGGGTATTGGCTACATGATCCATAGACAAAACATTGAAACTTTTTTATCTGTGCAAGATACCAATTCTTTGCATACCTTTTCTTGTCACAAGTATTTGATTTCTCTGGGTCTAATTCATTTTCTGGTTTATGGAAGTATCATCCTGAATTTCTACGATGTATGTGGAAACTTGAAATGTTATATCTCTTTATGTGGAGGTACTTCAACATTGGAATGCAAATGGATTTCTTAAAATAGAATATAAGGAACTGAATATCCATTTATTATTCTTAAAATGCATTGTAAAGAAGAGAGTTTTCCTCTATTATTTTTAACATTTTATTTCGTATAACACATGGTAGAGAATGATGCACTGCTCCTTTTCTCATTATGTTTGGAATTAATACTGATTGACTGAGTGTTTTGCGTAGCGTCATTGTTGTTTTTTCTATATCAATAACTTAATTTCTATTTTGTGTAGTTACCAATAGAAATTAAGCTTCATTATACCATTGATATAAATTAAGTTTCATTGTGTAGCTTCATTGTTTCTTTAATACCAATAGCTTCATTTTTGTTATATATGAATAGATAATTTTGCATAGCTTCATTGTTGTACAATGTTGATCATAAGAGAGTATCAATTCTTATGGTTTGTGGTAAATACGGATGAGCATTAGGATTTGCAGATATTGGGGTTGTCTTTGTTTTTGAAACAAACACTTTTTAGGATGTAAATGAATATGAAAGAAGAAAATAAAGTGGGTACATTTGGTTAGATACATTGTAAGGGGGTATAAATGGCATAGTTTTAGAAACAATTCCAAAATTCCATTTGTTTCGCATACATGAAATTTTTGGTAGGTATGTGGAGATAACATGCGAAAATGATAATATGGAGTACAACTAGTTAATGATGGACTTATTTTTATTTTTTTGACTCACAAAGGATAGGAAAGGCCAAGACGCAACCAGTAGATCATTATGTTAGTAGGATGTTTACTTCGTTTTGACCCTAAGGATCATGGAATATTGGGGCATGTTACCCACCCACATGTATGGATAACCATATGATAACTTGTTTCTTCTATGATGTAATTTTCTGGCTAGTTGTCATACACTATTTATTATATGTTATATTTTTCTCTCCATTTGTTTTCGCAAGATAAATACAACTTAATATTTTTAGATTGTAACTTAGATAACATGATTGTTATTAAGTTACCAAGGTGCTCTTTTTCTATGGTGAAATTTTATTTGTTGTTTTATTTAAATAGGTCATTTGGCCACATAGTGGCCACTATTGCCCAACTCGAGAAAAAATGTTTGATTTTCTTGCTTTTTTGGGGGAAAATGACATTAACATAGATGATGTTGAGGTATATGTTGTATAAATCAATTATAGTCTACTTTATTTTATATTCCAGTGTTCATCGTATTTCATGTCTTATAATTTTCATTATATATTCTTTCATTTCAGAAGAGGAACTCAGTTTTTTTAGTGGTCAAAAGTAGGAATTGAAGAACGAGGAGAACAATAACACTAGAGGTACAAATGTGGAAATAGAGAGAGAGAGAAGAGAGTTGGTCTAGTGATACCCTTAAAGACAATATCTCGCATGAGACACACATATAGACACTATTGATCAAGCCTTCAGAGTTGGTGAATTCACCTACAATGCCTTCGTAACACAATCATAATGTTTTGAAGTGATGAAACAATATTTTATGTGTAAATTGTAGTCCAACCAATATTAAGTTGGAAACTCGTATTGTAATACTTGAAATTTTATATAATATAATTTATGTAGTTGAAATTATTTATAATTGCACTTGATATTATTTAGTATTGTAGTTAACATATGAAACTTTGTGCTTCCATATTAGATTAATATGCACATTGTATGACATTTTTTTAATTTAGTCGCAAAATCATACTAATTAATTTATGTTGATTGATAATGAGCACATGAAATCACTCTAAAACTACTAAAATTAGTATTTTATATTGATTAATGATGAACACAAATAAATTGAATATACAACTAAATTAGTCATTTATAATGATTGTTAAAGAAATTAAATGAAATGAATATAAAATTCTAAATTATTCGTTTATATAATGAATATGAAACTACTTAAAAAAGAGAAATGACTACTACAAATAATAAATTTTTGATTAAAAATTACGACTAAATTTTGCATATATATGACTATTAGTAGCTAATTTGTAGTATCTTATAACAAAACCAAAATTTAGTCATGTTTCTTTGGTCATTAACTGGTTTCAAACAATGACTAAAATTTGCATATATATGACTATTAGTAGCTAATTTATAGTATAGTATAACACAACAAACATTTTGGTCATTAATTGGTTTTCTTGGGTGATCATATAGTTATATATTTTGTTTTATATTTGGTCATTAATTGTGGCAATTAATGACTAAATCAATGACCAAATTAATGACTAAATATACTAGTAGACAATAAATTTGAGACAACCAATTAATGACTAAGATTAAATGAATAAAATTTGGTCGCATTATAAGATATTATAAATTAACTACTAGTCGTCACCATTGAGAAATGGTCGCTTATATGTAAAATTTAGTCATTTTTTTAGTAACTAATTAGCCATTTTGTACTAGTACTCTCTCTCTCTCTCTCTCTCTCTCTCTCTCTCTCTCTCTCTCTCTCTATGTCTCTCTCTCACTGTCTCCTTGTCTCCCTCTCTCTCTCCCTCTTTCCTCTCTTTATCCCTCCCTCCCTCCCTCTCTCTCTCTCTCTCTCTCTCTCTCTCACTCAATCACTCTCTCTCTCTATCTCCCTCTCCCTCTCCCTCTCTCCCTCTCTCTCTACGATATCCTTTATAGGGATCTTCCTACTTGCCTTCCAAGCAGTGGGAATAGAATTCTCTACAATGAAGTCATCTATTGACCTCTCTCTCTCTCTCTCTCAAAACACATTAAGAAAAAAAAGGAACTTTCTCAAATAATAATGAAGATATGATATTTTCATACCCAAAAAAAAATTGTTTCTGCATCCTATATCTGGTCGCCTGATCGTTTAGGTTTTCTAGAAGACCTTCACACCAGTTGAACATAGTAAGGGCCATGCACCATACAATAGTGTCAAATTCAATTTTTTAAGAAAAGTGTGGAATTGAAGAACCTTCCACCTCGGTTATAATGAATAAGATCACGTGAAATGGGAGGGATATGATATCCTTTTTGGGTATCTTCCCACTTTTTTTCCAAGCAGTGGGAATGCAATTTTCTACAGTGAAGTCATCTATTGACCTCTCCTCCACCAATATTCCTCTGAAAAACACCATTTGGGCCTTTCTCTCTCTCCCTCTCTCTCACTCTCTCTCTCCCTCTCAAAACACATCAACACATCAATAAAACATTATAACTATCTGTATAAAAGAACTCACGAGTCGAATTTTACTTGGCATACCCTAGATTTATAAATTTGGTGCTCCAACACTCTACTCTTAGCATCAAGGAGATTTGATTTTTTTTTCCTCCCTATTTTGGGAGTCTCTCCACTCAATATTTATGTAAACACTACAAAACACATCAATAAAACATTATAACTATCTGTATTAAAAAAATGATGAGTCAAATTTTACTTGGCCTACCCTCGATCTATAAATTTGGTGCTTCAACAGTCTACTCTTAGCATAAAGGAGAGTTTCAATTATTTTTCTTCATATTTTTGGAGCATTGAACTTCCTTTCAAATCTCTTGTAGGACTGTGATAGCTGACTTGAAAAAGGGTTCTAGCACACTCAATTTTCAAGGACGTGTAAGAAAAATTGGTATCAAATGAAGGAGGATAAGATCTTTAACCTGATAGTGATGGGATTATTATTAGTGGCCTGATACTCCTAGAATATGAAAAACAAAATCTGCTATGAAGAGGGTTTCTCCACAACTTTTATGCTTTTGGATAAAAAATGGACACAATGGTAAAATAATTTCCTTTTGTGTGGGGAAATGGTTCTAAACTGTCTCGTTTCTCATTAACCATCTATATTCTTGTTATTGATTTCATTTTTGCGAAGTATTTTCATTATTTCTATCATATTTTCATGCTACTATTCTCTTGTAAGGAGATTCCGTTTCATTTTGGAAAGGGATACAAATTGTTCAACCCATACACTAGTGACATGAGGTATACTTTTGAAACTAGCATATAGAGTGAAGATTCACATAAATATTTCCATTGCATATTTTACCTTCCACATACCATTTCATTGTGCCTTAGGTACCAACCCATAAATTTTCAACATTAACTGTGTTGTTTTTCACCTTTTAACTTGTGTGGTAGAGCTTATCCCTTATGGACACCCTATAATAACACTGGATTGTTGTCTTGGTGTGCATGTTGTGTTTGTTTGTTACTTTGGGAACCCTCTTTAGAGCCCTCCATGAAGTAAAAATAGAGCCTCATACCTCTCTTTTTCTACTCTTTCTGACTCCATACAACCCTTTAAGGGGGTTTCCATCATTTTTATTGTTTATTTTTGGTCACCTATGCCTATGGATCTCAATGTCTTACTAGATTATATAATAATTTTACTTACCTTCATCATGCTTTCCAATCTTGCAGCTATGCTTGACCGCTTTCCTTCATTTTAAAATTGTCTCCATCTTGCAACCCACTTCACCTTTTCAAAGAGACAGTTGTGATGAGTTTATTCCCATTTCCAAACACTTTGTTATTACTTCATGATTTTCTTAGGTTGGTTTTATTACCCTCAAAACTATATGCATACCACTATACTAGTTGTGTCTCTAGAATGAGCTTCCTTTTGGTATTCTTTACATGCTAGTTAAATAATGAAATTATTAATCTTCTTTTGCAAATATTTTCATTCCCGTCAAAGTCTTTCAAAATTCCTATTTTTTTCCATACTCTCCTACTCGTTAGTGAAGATAAAATTTGATGAGAAATATATTACCTATTTTCATGTTCCTTAAAACATTAGAAAGCATTGAGTGCAAGTATACCTCTTTTTTAGCCTCATTAGAAAGATCTCATGAAAAAGACACAAATCTGAGTATACTTTTTAACTCTTTTTCAAAACTGTTAAAAATGAATGAAAAATACACTATTGAGCTCACTTGTATTCATGTTCATGCTCATTAAACTATGAAGGGGATCCTCTATAGAAAAATGGAAAGGATGGTATATTTTTATTATCTTCATTTTATCATGGTAATCGTGAGTCACCTTTGAACATGGCGCTTATTTGAAGAATCCTATTATAGATGGTATTTTCCTGTCTTTAGAGCTAAACCATCAACATGAGTTAAGTCACTCTATTATTGAGATATTATATCATGTAATTGGTTTCCCTTATAGTCCCTAGTCTATGGTGATGCCTCCTTTGTCACCACTATGTATAAATGATATTCTTTATCCTAGGATTCCAAGTTCACATTTGTGTCATGCTTTTATATGTTCAATGGGAGTCCATGTAAGAGGCGGTCATCTACAATATTATTCTACCTTTTATGTTGGTCATACATGCATTAGTTGTGAATCAGTTCATCATATACTATTATCATTAACCTCACCTTAGTTTCAATTTCATGTTGAATGATTGGGGATGCATCAAGTCCATCCTTCCATATATCTCTTCCCATTGGAATCAACACCTTATCTAGGATGTAGATCTAGAAATAGTCTAGTACCATAGATCTTGCAGTCCTCAGTGGTAGGCTTCCTCATGATTGATAGTGGGTTTTCCTCATTCGACCATGTTGACCAATTCCACGAGTGCTAAACATCAACTTATTCATTTTCACTCACTAGATTAGTGGTCTCCCTCACATTTGTTAATAGGATCTCTCAATTCCTAGTTATTTATGATCATTAAATGCTTGAAATTAGCTCATTCATTTACATATGCTAGAGACATGCTATTGGGATGAGTAAAATAACTTTGGGCTTGAATATATCTCACTTAAGTATATTTCCTCCCCCCAACTACATCGTAGAATGTATTATGTACTTTGAGGACCACATTTTGGAATTGTTATTGGTACCCACAATCCTATTGATATATACTACGATATAGATCTACATTATATTATAATAAGTCCTTGATGACATGAGTCTCTAGCATATTTTGTTGGCATCCATTCTCTATTTTGTTGTTATTGAGTATGGGTATGCCTACCTCGAGGCTTTTTATCATATGCATCTAAATATTTATAGATAATTTGCAGGTTTGATGTCCTTAGCTCCATCCATACTCCCGTCTCATTAATATTATTATAATAACTTTCATCCATCAGTTTCTCTTCTGACATCATATATTGAGGGACATATTTTATAGCTCAAACTAACACCCCCTAGGTCTATCATAGCTCAAAATCAAAACCCCCTTGGGTATACTAAAGAAGAAACTCAAAATGAGGCATGGAATGCAAGGAAAACTCCATGGAAACCACATCAAAAACTCACTTTTTCCCCCTCAAGTACCCTAGTACACTAGCAAGGAGAGTTGCAATGCTCCAAAACTTTAGCAAAAGAGAGTTGAAGTGGATAGGACTGACAAAAAAAATAGATAAGCATAGAAAAGGTAAAAAAATATTAGAATTCAAAGATAAGTATGAAAGGACCACATGAAACATGGTTAAAAAAGTGTCTATATTCTTCGAAACCTTCTATAAAATAAATTCTCTCTGGTGAGAAAAGGGTGAAAAGTAAAATATAAGGAAATGTTGTCAGAATGAGTACCCACTTCTCTTTGTGAGAATTTTTAGTGAATAATGAAGCCTAATTGTGATTTCTGGTGAGATGAGGAGCTAGAGGCAAGGACCAATAAGGATAAAAATTTGTAATATATCATTGGTTTAATAGAGAAATCATAATTTTCCCAAACTTACATATGTTTTTCATATTTATGAATGTATTTTTTTGGTTTACTTTTGATACTAATGCTACCATGGTTTGTAGGAAGAAAGATCTAGTGGTTTTTTGTAACACCCCACCACACATTTACCCACTTTAAAATAGTTACCATGATAGATATGATCTTAGAGTTAATATACATGACCCAACTTCCAATATGTACTTACAGAAATGGGGTCTAACTTGCCAACACATGTTATTCGTTTTTACCAAACACTTTGCATACATAGTATATGTAAGTCGTGGATGCATATTTTGGTCATTTTTTACATTGTTTTCATTAGATATTCATCAATAAGGCTTGTTTTCCTCTCATACTTGTTGCAACACACACATATTAGCTCATTCATCCATATAAAATAACCAAGAGCATATCATGCTATGAAATAGATCTAGATCAAGAGCACATCATATAATAATAAATACGAAATGCATGTAGCATATACCTAACCAACAATAAAGGCATGAAAAAATAGTCATGTAAACAATAGTAAATAAAAAATTCTACTCATTGATCATAAATAAATAATAACACATAATAACATATGCAAAGTACCAACCAAGTCAGGGACTTCCACGTACCACCCGACCATAGATTGGGATGAACCAAATATTTCTTTCAACCAATCACCCCTAATGTTGGCAATATGATGCCGAGTGTTGTCCTTGATGGCAACCCACTGAATGAAGATGAAGACATGGGATTGTTGACATGTGTTGTCCTTGATGGCAATCCACCCGATGAAGTTATTCTTGACCTGATGGACTTGGTAAATGATGTAAATCTGATATGAAATGATGTTTGTTAAGAATAGGATGCTGGGTGTTGTCCTTGAATAGCAACCCACTTGATGAAGATGATGGCAACTTACTTAATGAAGTTGTGCTTGATAGAATATGTCTTGATGAACTAAATCTGATGTATCTACAGTGAGTACAGAAGGCAATGAAGAAAGGATTTCAGCATGTGCTAGATCTATGATGAAAAGAGTATGTCTCAAGGCATACGCGGATCCGTTCCAGGAGAAGCCCGGCGTATGCACGTCGGAAACAACGTGCCAAGTCGTGTATGGCAAAGCGCTCAAAAAGTGTAAAACTAAGTGGTAAATTCACCATGGTATTGACCCATTGTATTGGGTAATGTTTCGTCTAAATGACCCCGTCCAGGAATACCATCGGAAGTAATGTAGTTTTGGGCTCATGGTATTGTTTTGCCTCATGGTATTGAAAAAGGGGCTCATGGTATTGAAAAAGGGCAAACCTATATAAAGAGAAGAAATTCATTGTGCAAATCATGAGTGTGGGAGCAAGATGTCTGAGCTTGAATGAATACTTCTCTATGAAGTATATCTGTATGGAAAGGGTAAAGGTTTGATAATAGATCTGAATCTATGATGCACCTATGAAGAAATGATGAAGCGAAATATCTAGATCTGGAATGTATTTGTATCTGCTAGATCTGTTTATGTAAGGCTTAGATCTGAGATGAGGCGAACATCTGTCTGAAGTAAAAGGGTAAATCTGAACTGAATATCTGATCTGAAGAAGTATGCTGCTCTATAATGGTTGAAGATCTATACGCTAGTTCTCGCTGCGCAGGAAGCGAGGTTACGCGGTCATCAATATAGCGATGCGCAATAAAATAAGTGCAACGTTATACGCGGTTTATGTGGATGGAAGCACGAGCACATGCGGGCACTGCAGGCAAAAGCGATGCAAACTAGGGTTTGCTGAAATCGTGTAAGAAATAACTCTCATGTTCACGTTTACTGATATCTCGCGCAAGTTTTATGTATCTCTGTTTCATGGTTGACTGTGCTTACAAGTATGGAGTGGGTCCAGTCTGAAAATATGATGAAACATGGCCTGCAAATGGTGTCCTAAAGGAAGCTTTGGATCCAGTGTGAAAATTGATGAAACGTGGTCCATAGAGGTGCTGAGGGTTGTAGCCTTCAGTCAGGGGGTTGTAGCTCCCTTCCAGGTGAGGCTGGTAAACGAGAGCAGGGGGTCGTAGCTCCCTTCCAGGAGAGGCTGGTAAACGAGTCAGGGGGTTGGAGCTTCCTTCCAGGAGAGGCTGGTAAACGAGCGCAGGTGGGTGCCTGCGTGCTGGTAGAGTCTGCACCATCACATATGTTGTAAGATGTTTTCTCTATAATAAAATATTGAAGGCTGAGCAACTGCAGCGGTGGTTTTCTCCCGACTTGGGTTTCCACCTAAAAATCCTGGTGTTCATGTGTGATGCTTTGTGTGATGGCTTATTCTGTTCTTACTGCACTTGTTTACTGTTTATTAAACATCTGATGAATGAATGATGGAATGATATAAGTGAAGAATTAATGACATAGTTAGATCTCTGTGTATACGTGAGTTTCATAAAGGGTATCCGCGTATATATGCGATTCTGTATTAGGAAAGTAGCGTATGGGTTTTAGAAGCAAGAAAAAGAAAAAGTTGTGAATATGCAGTAAATACTGATTCACCCCCCCTCTCAGTATTTTTCCCAACAATTGGTATCAAAGCAAGGTCCTTCTGCAGAAGCTTGATCGCTTGAAGGAGATCTGTCGCAATGGGAAGTCAAGAAGGAGTGATGACTATAAAACCACCTCTGTTCAATGGAAGCAATCTGATATTTGGAATGGTACGAACAAAAGCTTATCTGCAAAATCTTGGTGCAAAGGTATGGGCAATCATGAAAGAATGTGAACTAGAATCTAGAGAAGAAAAGGATACTTTTGTGGATGCTCTAGAAGACAATAATATTCGTGAAGAAAACACTCAACTCAAAGTAAGCCTAGAAGAAAAGAACATAATCATAGAGACTCAAGAAAATCAGCTTGAATCAAAAGAAAAACGCATTGAGGAATTGGAGTGTGAAGTAGTAAGTCTAAGAAAAGATAATGAGAAAGTGAAATCTCTCAATCTTAGATTTGCTAAAGGTTCAAAAACCTTAGATGAGATTATCAAGGTACAACGGTCCCCTCTTATAAAAACAGGTCTTGGATATACTGGGGAATCTTCCCAGACTTCAGCACCAAATTTTCTAAAAACAGCCACAGCTGGTTCTCTACATTCAACCACTCAGCAAGGGAACAAAGGATCTTTACAGGTAAAGCATGATCATCTCAATTCAAGGAACACTAACAAGGAGATCGTTCAAAGAAGCTACAACCAACAGGTAAATTCTAATAGAAGATTTCATGATCACAGAAATTTCTACTTCAATGGACAATGTTTCTCATGTCACAATTTTCGTCATAAAGCTGTTCAATGTGTTGCATATAAAACCATCATGACAAGAGAAGCAAGAAATAAAAGGATGAATATCGAACCAAAGAAGAACACCTACAACAACTTTTCGCCTCTTCAAAACGAAGTTGAATGTACTTATTGCAATAACTTTGGTCATGAAGAATCTGAATGCAGGAGCAAGGTCCAGCCAAAAGAACATGTTCCCTCAAGCTCTAAAGTATGGAAAGAGAAAGAAATACCAGTTGAAAATTGTGGGATAGCGTTATTTGCAGAAGGTGAAGAAAATCAATGGTACATTGAAAGTGGGTGCTCAAGACACATGACAGGTGACAAAAGCAAACTTCTTGCATATGATGCTCTAGAAAAAGAAAAGAAAGTGACATTTGGAAATGATACTCCTGCTATAATTAAAGGAAAAGGGTCAGTATTTCTGAAAGAAAAGGTAAAGGCTAAAAATGTCATGTATGTGGATGGATTAAGACATAACCTGTTAAGTGTAAGTCAAATGTGTGATCAAGGAACAGAAGTGGTCTTTAGTTCAAAAGAATGTGTGGTTCGTGATCTTGATACAAGTAAAATCATTATTAAAGGAAAAAGAAATCCAAGCAACCTATATGTACTGAACAACATAGATCAATGTTACTTGAGTAAGTCTTCAGAAAATTGGCTATGGCATAGAAGGCTGGGGCATCTGAGTTTCTCTCAAATCAACAAAGCAAGCAGACTTCAAGCTATTCGTGATCTTCCCAAAATCAATCTTCCTGAAAGTATCATATGCAAATCTTGTCAATTTGGTAAGCAGACCAGAGTACGATTTAATGCCAAAGAAGGATCATCAAGTAAGCCTCTTGAACTCATTCATACTGACATCTGTGGTCCTATGAGGAAAAATTCATTACGTGGGGAAGAATACTATATCTTATTTATTGATGACTACTCTAGAATGTGTTGGATCGGGTTCATTAAACACAAAGATCAAGCATTTGAAAAATTTCAGAGCTTCAAAGCATTGGCAGAAAATGAATTAGATCTAAAAATCAAGTGTCTTAGATCCGATCGAGGAGGAGAATATTCATCAAATGAATTCTTTGAATTTTGTGAACAACATGGCATAAAAAGACAATTCTCTGTAGCAGGCACTCCACAACAAAATGGTGTAGCAGAAAGAATGAATAGAACAATTGTTCAAATGGCTAGAGCTATGCTAGCTGATTCTGGCATTTCTAACATGTTCTGGAGTGAAGCAGCATTTATAGCTGTTAACATTCTCAACAAGGCTCATGTTCGGGTAAATAGTGACAAAACTCCATATGAACTCTGGTATGGTAATTCTCCCACTGTGAAGCATTTTAAAGTTTTTGGAAGTAAATGCTTTATAAAAAATAATGATGAAAAGCTTGGCAAGTTTGAACCTAGATCAGATGAAGGGATATTTCTTGGTTACACATCTTCAAGCAAAGCATACACATGTTACAATAAAAGGCTTCAAAAGATTGTTGAATGTATTGATGTTGTTATTGATGAGTCTCCTGCAGCTCCTAAAGAAGAAAAACAAACAACAAAGGAAGATGATAGTGACATATGGCCTTCTACATCAAATGAAAATGAAAATGATATAGACAGTGGATCCAATGAAGAACCTGAAAATGATCTATCTGAAAAGGCTCCATCCATATATGTTCAAAAGAATCATCCTGAATCTCAAATTTTGGGAGACAAGGAATCAGGTGTACGAACAAGGAGAACTCTTGTGGGATCTTCTAGTCATCTGGCACTTCTATCCATAATTGAACCACACAATGTCAATGAAGCTAGCAAATATGAATGTTGGAATCATGCCATGGATGAAGAGCTTGATCAAATTGAAAAAAATGACACTTGGGAATTAGTACCAAGACCACATGATAAAAATGTCATTGGAACTAAATGGATTTTCAAGAACAAGTTAAATGAGAATGGGGATGTTGTAAGAAACAAAGCTAGACTGGTTTGCAAAGGGTATACTCAACAAGAAGGTATAGACTTTGAAGAAACTTTTGCTCCTGTAGCTAGACTTGAAGCTATAAGAATGTTTCTTGCTTTTTCAAGCTTCCAACAAATCAAAGTTTATCAAATGGATGTTAAATCTGCTTTTCTCAATGGTGATCTAGAAGAAGAAGTTTATATAGAACAACCAGAAGGATTCATTTTGGGAAATGATGAAAAACTTGTTTGTAGACTTAAAAGGCTCTATATGGTCTCAAACAAGCTCCAAGGGCATGGTATTATCGTCTTGACAAATATCTTCATCAACAAGGATTTTCAAAGGGGTCTGCTGATAGCAATTTATACACAAAAGTTGAAAATGATAAACTATTGATTGTGGTTGTATATGTTGATGATATCATTTTTGGGAGTAACGAAGAATCTATGAGTCAAAATTTTGCTTCTGTCATGGAGCAAGAATTTGAAATGTCCTTACTTGGGGAACTAACATTCTTTCTTGGCTTGCAAGTACATCAAACTACAGATGGTATATTCCTATCACAAGAAAAATATCTTAAGCAAATTCTGAAGAAGTATGGCATGGAAGAATGCAAACCTGTAAGTACACCAATGATAACCGGATGCAATCTTAGTTCTCATGATGATTCCCCCCCGGTGAATCAACCAGAATACAGATCAATGATAGGAAGTCTACTTTATCTCACTGGGACTAGACCAGACATTATGCATGCAGTTGGGATTGTTGGACGATTCCAAGCTAATCCAAAAGAGTCTCACCTTCAAGCTGTTAAAAGAATTTTCAAATATCTTCAAGGAACTCAAGACCTTGGTCTATGGTATCCAAAGAATGCTGATCTTACTCTTCATGCTTACACTGAAGCAGATTGGGCTGGAAGTATTGATGATCGGAAAAGCACTAGTGGTGGTGCATTCTTCATGGGACCCTGGTTAGTATCTTGGTTCAGCAAGAAGAAAAATTCTATTGCCTTATCTACAGCAGAAGCAGAATATGTGGCTGTCACATCTTGTTGCACTCAACTCCTTTGGATGATGCAAACCTTACAAGATTTTCAAATCAAATGTACATCTCCTGTCCCCATTAAGTGTGACAATACAAGTGCCATCATTATTTCAAAGAATCCTGTTATGCATTCGAAGACCAAGCACATTCCCATCAAGTATCACTTCTTACGTGAACAAGTGCTTGAGCAAAAAGTGAAGTTGGAGTATGTTCCCTCCAAAGAACAAGTTGCTGATATCTTTACTAAACCTCTGCCCAGGGAAGCGTTCGAGTATCTAAGACAGAAGCTAGGAGTGTTCTCTACCAGTCAAAAGAACAAATCTGCATAAATTTAGAAGATGGTATTGGATACGCGGGTTTTCTGAAACACAGTCGCGTATATACGCGAGTTCATGCACAGAAAACCGTGTATGTCTGATTGCTGACATTTTTCTGTTTGGAGTCAACTCTCTTCAGCACAGCTGCAGTGCTATTTAGATCTCTGATACTGTTTGGTATCTCTGGTGGTGTTCCAGTTCTCATAATTCTATTTCAGATGATTTGATGATTTGTTGGTAAAAGTGTTTAGGATGCACAAACTAAGGGGGAGCCTTAGTCACATGGAAAGGTTGCTTGGTTGCACAGATTCAGGGGGAGCATTCGCTTTGCTCAGTATAATGCATTGTTGGCATTATGATGGTTCTGAAATATGTTCTCTTTCTTAAGGAATTTCTGGTATTGGTATGAATAGTCATATTTGTATTTTGATGAAAAGGTCAAGTTGAGACCCATGATGTAAAAATTGTAATATTCAGTCATGTAAGGACTTGTCAAATTTGTAAACCCACTTGGTTGGGTAGCTGAGTCAAATTTTGTAAACCCACTTGGTTGGGTAGCTGAGTCAAATTTGTAAACCCACTTGGTTGGGTAGTTGATTCTCATATGTAAATCCACTTGGTTGGATATGTGATGTAAGTATGAGTCTTTGGTGATAGAAAGTTCATAGAGTCACATACTTTATTGGAAAATATGTTTGAAGATTCAGCATGAACTCAGGGGGAGCTTGGTCACTTCAGTATATATCAGATCTACAGAACGCTTCTTCCACATGAGGAGAAAAGGGGAAGAGTATGTTGGTTT